>JXSR01S001324.1:0-14690 GCA_000969725.1 Ophiothrix spiculata
AAATATATAATTTTATTTCAAAAGAAAAGATTCTTTTTCAAATGTTGTTCTACTTTTTCATTTTCAGCTTCTTGGTGTCATTCCACCACAAGCTATAGCAACTCTTATGGGGAAAAGTTTACTGAAAAAGCACGGAGAAGACCAGGTTGGTATAAGTTTTAAACTATTTGAGGCATATCCTGAAGTATTTTTATGAAAAAAAACATGGACAATTAGTATTCTCTGATAGAAGCCTCCACTGTCAAATTAAGCTGTTTACAAAATATCTTGTTTGTTATGGTTCCTGTGACCCAATAAAAGTATAGAAGTTTTAAACAAGCTCATAGCCAGGGGGGGGGGGGGTGGTTTTTTTGGGTCGTCTCCCCCCTCCCCCCAAATTTGACAATGTACAAAAAAGGTCCACAAAAAGTCCCTAAATGTCCACCAAATGAACACCCAAATGTAGGTTGTTTTATAATGAAATACTGCACAAAATGCTTGCAAAACTACTAAAATTAGTTTAGGGTCGATCAAAACGATTTTTTTTCCTCCAAAAGCTCCACTTTTTGAAAATCCGCACCCCATTGAAAAAGTACTGGCTACGGGCCTGGTTAAATGTGCTATCTTGAAAAAATAATGCGTCAGGCTTGACCAATGGATGTATCTGGCTAACTTTCATGCAGTAAGATATATGAGAACCTATACTACATGCAGCTGCATTCTTACTCTAGGGGAACTAGGAGGGGACCTTTGCTTTATACTGATTTTGCCTGAAAAGTGTAAATTCAATTAATTAAACAAATCATACCATACATTTTCATTTTTATGGTTTATTATATCAAACTTGTACAGGGTGAACTTACAAGGGGAACTTACAAAACCATGAAATTTGAATAGAACATTTTACATCCACTACTGTTTGAAATGAAACAAACAGTATCTGAATGTTCAATTCATGGTAAGCTGAAACCTTTACATATTTTCTTACTATCCGTTAAAGCAGGGGTTTTCAATAAAATTTGTTGGCAGGCCATTAAGGACAAATGCCAGTTCAAAAATACATCTTGGAGGGCCAAATTAAGACCTTTTTCAATGCTTTTCCTATATACTTCTGTATTCCAGAGGCGATCGAAGGGCCAAATAAAAGTAGTCTTGCGGGCGGCTATTTGAGAAGGCCTGCGTTAAACCCACAAAAATTATATATGCAAAGATTGTAAGGTTTTTTTTTTTCTGGGACATCCTGTATAGGTGGATCACCACCTCAGAAGTTTTGGATTTATGTCCTTCCTGGGCCAAACCTATACCCATAAATTTGCCCTTCCCCACCACCAACCCCACAACAGTTTCACCACCAACACTAACATATAAATACCACATAAACCCTAGAATACTGTTCTAAATAAAAGTTTTAACAACAATATTTTTGCTACAGATTTTAGAAGCACTAGTAGTTTGGTTGGAGTACGATTGGCCTAATCGCAATAAACATGCTACATCACTCCTGAAGAAGGTCCGTTTGGGTGTGGTTCCTACGGCAAAGATGCAGAAAGTGCATGAGACGAGTAAACTGAAAGAGATCCCAGAATGCAATGAGTTATTGTGCTACTTCTTGAAGAAGCAACCTGGTGCTGAAGGTGGTGTTGATGCAAGCTTAACTGCAGGGGCCACTGAAATGTTCTGTTCTAGAGGAACTATAACTGTAAGTTGAATCGAAGTTAATGGCAGTTAAAGGTGCATTTATATTGCGACGTATTGGGGGTAACGACAAGCAACGTAGACCTGCGAATTGCAGTTTTGAATTTTACGCCGGTCCTCGTTAGTTAAAGTCAGTTAACGTTGACACAAGTCTCTAACCTACACAGATTGCCGTTACTATCTGTCGCTTTCAGTTACAAGTTTTAAAATTTTGGGATGACATAAATAAGATTTGATGTCGTTGGAAAAAAAAACGAAAAAAAATTTGCCCCCCTAATTTGCCCCCAGAAAAAAAAAACAGAAGCTTTAGATGCAAATTTCTCTCAATTACCACTTTTATTGACAATTTTGACACAAAATGTACAAATTTTGCGCGCTTCACACTTATTTAACTATATCAAATAACATTATTTTAGGCAAAAATAGGCGTTTTTTAGCCAAATTTTTTTACACACGGTTCATTTTTGGTGCAGAATTGAGAAGCTGGTGCCGCTGCTGTCATCGATGAGAAGTCATTACCCAACGTCAAGCCAAACTCATAATTTATTAGTAAGTCTGTGTTTCTTTCAGCACCGATTGTCACATGTTGCCGTGGTGTCGCTGAGGGTCGTTACTATCCATCAACAAACTTTGATTTTTCATCTTTACTCGTCGCTTGTCGTCCAGGATTTTGTGATTTAGGAATACTCTACCCTACGTCGAGGGCATGTCGTCGCAATGTAAACGCACCTTTAACAGCAATGTTATCTACATCACTAGCTGTAAGAATTGTGGTCCAAGGTAGTGTTCCCGCTAAGGATTTTGACTTTGTGCCAAAGCGACATAAAAGAAAAAAAATACATCTCGCCATTGCCAATCTCGGAAAGATAAGCTCAAAAATGAGAGTAATTTTAAATATGATCTGAATGAAACTGAAATAAGTGAACGTTGTGTATATATCCAAAACCCTTTTTTTTACTTCTTGTTTTGGGAACCCGTTGCGCCAATTTTTTGAGCTTCTGCGCCAATTTCGCGACATACAGCCTTGGAGGGAACACTGGTCCCAGGCCAAGATTTTTGGCCGATTATTTAGTAGACAAGGTATAACACGAAAATATTGTAGGTGCATGTGGTGGAGCGGAACAAGGCAGCACTTTAATCAGAGGTTATGAGTTCGAGCCCCGCTGGTGCTAGTGTGTTGTGAACCTATGTACATCATTTTATCACACTTGCCTCATTGACTCGAGCAATGATAGTGGGGAGCTGCTATGGGGAATATTTCGATCTAAGTGCAGATAGCGAGTGCACTCTTGCCTGGTAGTACCACAAACTGCAACAAACTATTTTGGGAAAATCCATATGAGTAAGATACCTTTGTCTGGTGAGTTACGGATTCCCTCTTGCAACTCTCCCATCCAGTTCAGTGACGTAGCTAGAGGGGGGTGGGGGCGTGGCCCCCAATTACTGACCGTCCGTCGGTTAAAAAAGCGCCCGTCAGTAAAGTTGAGCCAACCGGCTGCGGCCGGGCGGCGATACACCATAAACAGACGATCGGTCAGAGCAGCCCAATGTCGTTTTCTGCAAAAACTACCTCATATAGATGACTTTCACACCATTTTGGCACCATTATAACTACATAAATCCAAAAATGTTTCAATAAGCCTTCCAGCAGTGTGTCAAATAGCTAAAACCCAGGAGCTTCCGGGGGCTTATTTGCCCCCTGGATCCCCACCAGGGGCCCTAAGGCGGGTCTCTGGACCCCACCCGTTATTCGCTCCTTTCACTTTGCTCGCATGGCCCCCACCACTTTTGAAAACCTGGCTACGCCACTGCTCCCATCAATCTCTTGTCCTCTGTAGTTGCATGATTCAGTTTTTGGAGACCATTTAAAATGGAATGAGCTAGAAAATTTAATTTTAATATTCAGTATCAGAAATTAATTTGTCATAATTTTAAGCTCATTTGCCCACTTTTCAGCTCATAAGTCCAAAAATCTTGAAAATTTATGTTCTAGACCCTTTGCACAGAATATTAGTTTTGGCTCCCCAATACCAAACCAATCTTGAATGACCCCCTCCCTCTGTTGGTACAGTATAGATGAATTGACATAGGACGTCATGCCCGGCAGTGTGCTGGGTCATATCCATTGTTCCTTGCCTGGAACTATATGCGTGCGCAAAAGGTTTTATTTAGAACACATGCTTTCAAAATTCACACCAAATCAAGTAGGGCTATTTAAATGTGCAGCAATCATTTGTTGTTCCCTCATGCATATCTGTGGACTAGCTCCTTACCCGTGTTTATAATCATTAGCGTCAACTCATCTATACATTCACAATTTTTGCTTTGAAACTGTTATATTTGTCTGCTTTTCCATGTCGTTTTCCAGGCACTTGTTTCAACAGGAGGTACAAGGATAGGGACTGACGGACCGTTTGCTAGATATTTTTATTTCAATAATCCAGATACAGATGTCACTTGGATTCCACTTCTCAAACTTCCAAAACCAACAGGTACTTAATTGTGCTAAGAATGATTATGATTTTTTCAAGTCATTCAAGAATGCAAATTACATAGAAATTTTGCCAAAGATCTGTCCATTTTACACATCATTGGCAAAGTTTCTGCTCTGGTGTAACTTGTGTAAGTGCCCACCAGACTTGAAAAGTTTGACAATTGTTACTGAAATATTTGGCTTAAATACCTGCTCATCAGTGATACAATATTGATAGAAAAGCACCCTTGGTGCAGGCAGCAAGATGTTAACATGCACAATTTGCTCATTGTTTGAGCAAATTTCTCCCAAATATTCACAGGTTTGGAAACGGGGTGCCTTCCTTTGTGATTAATATTTACTTATCACTTGGAGATATATTCCAATTAAAGTAGAGTTCGGTTCGCACCATGCATGTACATAAATGTATGTATCGCGCTTTGATTTTGAATGTGTTGCTCCACTGCGGTTAACAATAAACACATTGTCATAAGGGTTAGCTGTTTGGAAATAAATTCACATGCAATTAGTGACCATCATATAATACAGGCAGCAATATGATAACACAAGCAATGTCACACAATTCTATATAGGCCCTCTTCGGTCATTCAGATATATAATAAATCTTTATCAGAGGAATTATTCACTAAATATTTGATTGAAGGCAAATTAAGTTGACAATATTTTCTGACTTCTACAGCTTAGCCTGTGAAGAAATTCAGTACGGAATGACTGGACTTTGGATGTAGAATTGTGCTAACAATCATTTGAAGATACATATGAAGTTTTTCAATCAACATGTATCTTTTATTTTTCAGGAGTTCCTAACATTCAGGATCACACCATGGTAACTTTGGAAGGCAAACTGTACCTTGCAGGCGGTGGCAGACACAATCTTGACCCCACTCGTACCATGCTGGACACATTTTATCAGTATAATCCGTCACAAAACTCCTGGTTAGAATTGACCCCTATGCTGTGCGGACGTGAAGGCTTTGCTATGGTGATTTTAAACAACTTGATATATGCCGTTGGGGGTTGGGATGAGGATGGTGAATTACGTATATATACCGATATATACGATACCGTTCATCACACATGGGATGAAGGCCACGAGGAATATGTAGGGGCATGTGATCCATTTGCTGTTGTATTTAAAGGCAAAATTTTAATGTATGGACATGGCGTCAATGATGGCTTGATGTCAGATAGTGTTTATTATTATGACGATGATGAAGACAATGATATGGATGAATTTGAGCGCTACGCTGCTGAAATGGCGATGGAGGACCAACGAGAAGTCCGTACATCAATGCACACGTTGCAGATGTACGATCCTGAATCAAAGAAATGGTATTCGCTTATGCGTAAAAGACACCACGTGCACACAGCCCACGGTGACAATGAACAGTATTCTGCTTTAGTAGTCAGAAACGATAAATGTTATCGTGTCATATATGATAAGATGAGAGAAAGACATTGCTGGATTTCAAAGCCGCGGGTTCATGAGTTGATTCTGGAATTGGAAAGCAGCGCACCGAGTGCTAAATTGGGAAAGGAAGAGGAGCAGCCGTGGTTACCTGAGTATCATGTTCCAGGAGCTTTCTGTATTGATAGGGAGATTTATGTCAATGTCAATGGCTGTATAGTCAATACTGGTAGGTGTCTTATTTATTTACATAAACCAGGGCTTCAAAATCCACGGGAGCGCTGCTCCCAGAAAAAAATCACGGCCGGCAGAAAAAAAAAATGAGGCAGTCAAAACAAAATAAAGAAAACAATTTGAAAAATCTTAGGAAAAAAATATTAATATTTTCTGATTTCTACAAAATCACATCAAAAATAATATAAGTTTAAATGTTACCATGGTTACTTAATAGTGTAACAATATGTAACAATATCAATACCAGTAGTTTATTATTGTTGTGTCTGGCCTCCCTTGCTCCCGTGTGGAGCAATTTCTAGCGGAACAGTTGATGTTCATGTCATAAATAATAAAACAGTGTGTGTTAGCAATTTTAGCGTAAAAAAAGTCAAGTCAAGTTAATATTTTTCCATTTAACCCTTTAATAATTGAATTCATGAACTACAATTTGTATTTTATCTGCTAAAATGTTATTAAACAAAAAAATTGTACCTAGTCTCTGTTCAACGCTGTTAGAGTTGGTAAGAATTAGAATCAAATTTATCTGTTGCCAGAATGGATGAAATACAGAAATTATGAAATAAATAAAATCTGTTGTTATTTTGCAAGACTTTTGATCCAAAAAGCTATCATTTATGTTGTTTCTACATGTAGCAGTGATTTTGTAGTCAGCTTAACTACATAACATTGCTAAAATGTTTTTGTAAACCTTTTCAACATGCTACAAAATTAAAAGAAATGGGGTCTCAGGATGCTGATTTTTGCCCTCCATAGTATAGCTAAAACCCAAGAGCTTCCGGGGGCTCCGCCCCCTGGACCCACACCAGATCTTCGCCCCTGGACTCCACCAAGGGCCCTAAGGCGGACCCCATCCGCTAGGGCTTCGCAGCAAGCCGCTCAAACAGTTAATTTCTTGCAGAAAATAGTTCAAAATTACTTCATGCTCCCAGACAGCCAAATTTATTCCTATGCCCTGACATGAACATAATAATTTATTTTTTCCACATTTGCAAACTATAGTTAACAATAAACACAACATATTTTTACACAGTAAAAATGGTATTACATTGTGGAGGAGAACAGAGATATAAGCATGTAGCCTGTCTGGTCCCTGTCTCCATATCTCAAAACACTTGGTAAAATTAAACAAGTTTACAGAAGCTATGAAGTGTCCGTCCTCTCAATCCACAATGCGCTAGCCACAGAGTGGAAAGAAAGGACGGATTGTTCATTTTTCAACAGGTCATAAGTTATTTATATTGTGAAGATAGAGTATCTTTATAATTAGTTTTAAATAGATGAAGGCTTTTAGAATCTTTAATGCATGATGGAATGCTGTTCCAAATTATTCTGTTCACTATTCATTTTGACCACCATGTTATGAGAATTGCTGCCATATATTGCTTCACACTTGTAACATTTTGACATTTTAGTGGCTCGTACATGCAGTGAAAGAGATTTTAAAAAAGCTTTAATGGTGAAAATGCAGCATGAGTGATTTCCACTTTTACACAGAAAAAGTATTTTCCTAATTCTCTTAGAATGTGGAATGTTAGAAAAACAGTTTTACACAAAAAAATAAAAGAAAGAAACAAACAAAAAACAAGTGGTGTGTACAAAAAGGATGGGGTGGGGACTTCAGCCCCTCCCCCCACAAGAAAAGTTTGGGAAAAAGAGAAAATCATGGGAAAATAAAAGGGTCCTCAGTCCGATGGATATTTAACTGATTTTTTTTCTCTAAATATACCGAACCTTTTTGCTAAACTTACTTACTTTGATTCCTGATGAAACAGGCCCTCTAAACTGCCAAAACCTGTGAGCTTTGTTTGCGATTTAGTTGGGGCAACTGCACATCTAGCCTCTCAGTCAAAAATACTTGCACACATCACTGAGAAGACCCATGTTGATTTAATATTGACTGCTCTTCCCCACATTGCTAATTGAATCAGTTGGTAGACCATGGCAAGAGTAAATGTACCTTTATATGTATTGGTGTTCCATTGTCCTTTACGGGAGTATGTTATGTTCCCATATGAGCACTTGGTTTCATGCGAATATGGCCATATTTGTCTCATGTTGTTGCCTATTACTTATCGCATTTATACAACAAATGTATTCAATGTTGGTATTTTCTTAGTGGAAAAAATGTTGCTTGTTTATAATTACACATTTTGTTTTCCTTATTTCAGGTCAGAAGATGCCAACTGAGAAACCAACTGATGGGGTCAACTTCTCCAGATGGTTGTCGGTAGATGCCCCTGAAATGGCCAACTCTGCCGTAGCATTGTACTCATTTGATCATTATGACCTTACCTAGTAGAAGATGCTAGCGTAGAAACCCATGGAGTCAGTTTCATGGTCTAAGTAGTCGTCAGTAGGATGTCCTTGAAAAGTGTAACTTGATCTACTGTAGCACTGTAGTCATTAGATCACCATGATCTTACTTAGTTCAAAGTCTACAAGACCACTATTAAATCGATTTTCAACAATATGCAACAACATCTGAAACAGTCGTTTACACAGTAACTTTTGATTGTTGTCCGCGCTTCATTGAGAGGAGAAATATAGGAGGTAATAAAGCAATAATTCCACCTTGTGATTTTGGACACAACTTTGATCTCATTTCTACTTTTGAATTTATTGTATGTCTGCGGTGAACATAATTCGGAAGAGACTAATGGCTTAATCAGAGTCTGTTGATATGCACCGATCAATGCCCATTGACACGCAGTCTATACACCCGCTATGCATAAGGTATAGCGCGTGTAAAGACTGTGTGTCGTTTGATGTCGTGCGATACATGTAGACAAGACTCTGAATAAATCATTAGCAGTCACTCTGTCTGTACATCGTAAATTTGTACAAGTTGGAGGGTGTGTGTACATGTATGCGTCTGTTTTTGGCTTAATCAGGAACATTTTCAGACAAATCTTCTTGAAAATGGAAAAAATGGAAACATGACCTCCAATGCATGGGGGTATCCATACATGGTTCTCGAGCATTTGCTGTCCAAGCACCATCTTTGTGGAACAATCTGCCTGAGGACATTCTCAGGATAAGCAAGTATAGCATTTTCAAAACTTCTATTCAAACTTATTTATCTGCAATTCAGTTTTTAACATTGTTCTCTGACTTTTTAACGTATGCTGTAATTTGGTGGTGGAAAAAGTTTTTGTATTTGTATATTTTTAATGCTACTGTATTTTGACTTTGTATTATTAGGGGTGGGTTATAAAATGATGATGTTTCAGATCATTCTGTCCTAACTCTTATTTGATGCAGCTTGATCCCCTGAACATTTTAACACCAATTTTATCAAAATCGGCCAAAATATGAGAAGGTGCCACCCAAAAATCCAAATTTGAGGGGAGTGGGTTTGAAAGTGATAAAATATGTCAGTTGCTGGAATTACATACCACATTTTAGCAACAGTCGGATTAATTTTCATGTTTATGTGGTCAAGAAATCCACTGAGCTTAGTTTCGTCATGTTCCGTTTTCATAAAATTTGACATTTTACGTAAATTAAGTCACAAGGGCGCTTTCTCAGCCAAATGTAAACCTTGTGCATTTCGAGAATTTTGTTGATGTAGAATTAAAGATAAGCCGTATTAAAGTATATTCTGAAAATTTCAGCACATGGCTATTTCTCGTTTAGTCATGGTGCCAATTTTTATAATTTGGCAATGTCCCTTTTGAAAATATAGGGTGCAAAAGTTCGTTGACCCCCACACAAGCCTATGGCACAAAATTACATAGACTCACCAGGTATACACTGTATGCAGTGCCCTATGAAGGAGCATTCGCACAGGGGACCCACGGCTTTACGTGACTAATACTATGTTCGAATTAAGTGGATGCCACAGCGAAAATCGTTTAGTTTAAAGGGCTCAAATTTCCTGAGTAGTACTATTAATTATTACCTTTAGGATAAGTTTTGAATGATCGCTATCGGAAAGCACATCTTCCTTTAAATGGCAAAAGCACCCTCATGAATTTGACCAAAAGTGGATATTTTTACGAAAACCGAAGGTCTGACATTGCTGGAACATTTACAAATAGATTCTGTGACCTCAAATACATATAAAAAAGACACCAATATGGCTAAAATGTGGTACAGTAATTGGCAAATTTATCATTTTAGGCCCTCTTCTAATCAGTTTTTTGGGCAGCACCTTCCATTTTTTGTCCGATTTTGACAAATTTGGTGTCAAAATGTTCAGGGGATCAAGCTGCATCAAATCAGAGTTAGGACAGAATGATTTGAAACATCACCATTTTTCTCCCAACCTCTAGTATTATATTGTGTATTTCAAGATTTTTATCTCATGTATCGGTGCTCAGAGGCTTTTTGTATTAAGCGCCTAAAAATGTCTTTTTATTATTATTATTATTATTTATCCTCAAATTTAGCGGTAGACTCTATGGCCGGTATGCACAAAAGAGGTTTAAGATGTAGACCGGGTTTAAAGTTAGACCGGGTCTAAGTCAAAGTTACTTCTGCATTAAAAAGACCTTTAGTAGCATTTTTGAACTGCAACAGCTTACAAAATTGAAGATTCAACTATAATTCTTACAAACAACACATCTTTGGTGCAGAATTTGACGGTTTTCGACTCTTTTTAAAGAATCATTTTCAGGTCTGAATATTCTACTGACTTTTTTTTAATATGATTTTTAAGCATTGCCCGACTCAGAATTTTTTGAAAACCAACAGTTTGATCCAAAAAAAAAATGTGCAGACCATCCCTAGAACTGTAGATTTAGATGACATTTTAAACACATTAAATATACTTATGATCTTTTTAACTAAAGTATTTTTCTCAACTTGTTTAAACAATAACAAAAAGGCTAAAATAATCGGCAAGTACAATTTCAACACAATGAGATAGTGGCATGGTTGCCTAAAAATAATCTTTTTTTTGGCGATTCTATCAAAAACGAGGTTGAAGACAAAATCTGATGATATAAGCAGATTTCATGTGAGATTTCCTTGCTGTTAATGTCGTATTCATGAAACTCTGTGCAATTTTTACACTTAAGTGTGAGTGTAGCACTTAAGACTTAAGTGTTTCACGTACACGTAAGTCATTCCCTTAACTTTGAAGCTCATTTTCTGCTTTATTGCGGTGTGTCATTTTTGCTCTTTTAAATGTATTTTTTAATGCAAAAATGCTAACTGTAATTTGTAAAAATTATATCCAAGTATTAAACTGACTCTCTGATAGCACACATGAAGTTTTTTCTTCTATCAAAAAGCAAATTATGTAAAATATATGCTATAGAATACCCATGTGATGATTAAGGGCAACTTTTAAGGTAGCTCCATTGTCCCCTTAAAGAGTTTTGGGACTCCCTTAAATATTTGTTCATTTAAGTGTAACTCTAAGAGTTTGCCTGAACATTCAGCAGATTTAAGGGAATCCCTTTAAAAAGTTGCACTTGCCTGTGCTTTATGAATACGACTCCATATATTTTGTCAAGGTCAATTTGCTGACCTTTACATGATGCAGGGCAGACAATAAAAGACAATTGACAATTTACCTACAACAAAAAAAGCCTAACCCTGAGGCAATTTTTAATATCGAGTAAAGCAAAATGTGGCTGAGATTGACCAAATAGATCAACATTATTTTGAATATGAATTACATAAAATGGCATGATCTTAAGTCAAAATAAAATAAATTTTAAATTGTTTTAATCATAAAATCTTGAAGATTGAACTTTTTCCAGAATAAAGTTCTTTCTTCTAGAAAATTGTCTGCCAAAGATCAATAACTGTCTACTGGAATAGATGTTTTGAATTCTTTTCTGAATAAAATACAATTGTTAGGATTTTGTTAAACCAATTTACTACATTATTTGCATACATATTCATATTCATATTCATATTCATATTCATTTATTTATTTTCCATCAAACAAACATAAAAAACAAAACAAAAGATGAACAACAAGAGATGGAGGAGGCACAACGATAAGCAAAAGCCTGTAAATTGTTGTGCCCCCTGACATTAAAAAAACACCAAAAAAATTACTTTACAAACAAAAACAAATATCAAGCAAAGAAAAACTGCTATAAATCCCCCAAGGCACTCACATACCTCACACACCACACGCACACACACCAACAGAAGCAATGTCAAAAGAAAATACTGAGAAACGTGGAAGATATGAGTTTACAGACCCAAAGCTGCAATTCTACGCAAAAGGAATGGATAAACACTTAAAATTAACAGTGTCATTTATCTTTCATTGTGGAATAATAAAGACGAGCAATGTGTTACTGAAAATAAAGATTTTGCTTGAATTTGAAAATACCGAAAATTTATCTCAGTAAAGGCTTTTCAATTTCAACTTGAATTGTCCAATGTTTTGAACAGTCTTTACGTTTTTTGGCAGATCGTTCCATATTTTTGGTCCAACTTTATAAATATTTGTTGATTTTTGCATTGATATTTTGAAATCATCCCTGTTCCTTGTATTATAGTTATGGTTTTCACTATGAGTTGTAAATATATTTTCGAAAGATTTGGGCAGTAAATCATGTTTGTACTTGAACATAAAAACGGCAGCTTCCTTGTGATACATATCGAAAATATTTAAAGCATGACATTTTTCAAAGATGGGTTTGGTGTGGCTAAGGTATTCGCTATTTGATATTGTTCTCATGGCACGCTTTTGAATTCGGAAGACCTTATTAACATATTCTTTGTTTGAATTTCCCCATAGTAATAATCCATAATTAAAATAAGGAAGCACTAAAGTACAATATAGTTTATACAAAGCATTAGAAGGTAGGAACGATTTGACCTTATTTAAAACCCCTATGTTTCTAGAACATACTTTACAAACATTTTCAATGTGTCTTTTCCAGGTCATATTCTCATCAATGATAATACCAAGAAATTTCGCTTCTTGTACTCTGTTTAACTTACAGCCATCAAGATAAATATCAAAACAATCATTATGGTTAACATTGTTTGTCTGTGTGCGTGTTCCTAGAAACATCAAATTCGTCTTTTTGGCATTTAAAGATAATTTATTTGCTTTAAACCAGTTAGACACTTCTTTTAGTTCATCATTTAATACAGAACAAAGGGTAGATACGTTTTGATGAGAATAAAACACAGTGGTATCATCAGCAAATAAAATAGTGCTATCAGGTCTAATTTGACATCAACATGATATGTTTGCACCAAAAAAAAAATCAGATTGTCATATATACGTGAATCCGAGCAAGACTCTCATCCTGAGGTTCTATCTGACTATAACAGATTGCTACTTAGACATTATGGCCAAATCATGTTATTTACTGTGACAGGCTTCAACTTCAAAAGTGTCACTCCCAAAGTTAGGCCCATAATATGGCCTTTTTTTCAAGTTTGTGTATTTGTAACCAATTGTGGGCATGCTTCATGGGGTAATGTTTGTTTTGTAAATCACACTGCCATTTTTATAAACTATTTTTGAAGAATAAAGACTGTTTAACGCTTTTTCCAATGTGACTTACTTCTTTTTAAATGTCATTCTAACTTCCCTTGAGTAAGAACTTATTTTGGCAGCCATTTTGGATCTTATTGCAGCTGTCTCACAACCATTTTGAATTTTAAACATATCAAAAACATAGATACCAAAGACACAGGGAGATAAGTTTGTTTGTTTTGTTCATATTTTGTTTGCTGTACTATGAACTCTCAAACACATTCATTGATGATTTTGAACATTTATAATTTCTGAATCTGTTTTAAAGTCACTTAAACCCATTTCTTTTGCTCATGTTTTTTGTCAGCCACTTTGGACCTCTTTACAGGCACCATTATGAATTTGAAACATATGTAAAGACCCTAATATGGTGAATGATAGTGGGAGAGCCATGACCACTTCCTCTGCATCCCCCAGGAGTAAACCAAACTACCTTTTTAGATTCCTTATATGACCTTCAAACACAATACAGATGTTCCCAGAAATAAAAAGTGACCTCAAGCAAGATACCCAAAATGGCCATCAAAATTCCTGTCAAAATACTTTATTTTCATTACATTTGTCTAAAAGAAGCTTGTCAAAAAGTTTATAAAATTATGTCATATGCACATTATTAAAAATTGCTGATTTTTATTAAAATCAACCAAAACAGGCATTCAAATTATTGTTATATCATAAATAATTAACAGGAAATAACATTTAGGCTAACAACAAGATCATTTCCCCCTAATTATATTGTAAGCTTGTACACTCGCGGTCTAAAGTA
Source organism: Ophiothrix spiculata (assembly GCA_000969725.1). Lineage (NCBI taxonomy): Eukaryota > Metazoa > Echinodermata > Ophiuroidea > Amphilepidida > Ophiotrichidae > Ophiothrix > Ophiothrix spiculata. The sequence goes on from JXSR01S001324.1 coordinate 14,042, forward strand.
TTTCCGCACAAACACTTTATTCAGCCATATATCACAAGGTATGTATAAGGAAACTATCTGGAAGCTTATGTTGCTTTTGGCCAGATCTGATAGGTAAACTAGTTAAGTGTAAAATTGAGTTTCGAATGGGATCAACCCCCTCACGTACGGGTAGGGGGCAACAACACAAGTTGCACATTCTATTTAATGATTATAAGCTATTTTAGTTCACGGCCATTTTGATTTTTTTTTAATTTGAAGGTCATGCATGAGACCAGCGTTTGAGCCAAATATATTCGTTATATAGCCCTGAAAAGCTCTGAAGCCAATAATTTTGGCCCTGAACTGATGAAGTGTTACGTTGAAGTCGTTATAATCAGTGGCTAACCAGAAATCGTCATTTGAGGGGGAAAGTAAGGCAACACAATTTTGCACGAGGTGAAAAATGCCTTGGCAGACACAAAATTAAATGTACACCCAAAAATTGTCAATATAGCAAATCGGCAAAATGCTTTAAAAATCATTAAGGTCTTAGCACCAATTTCAAAATTTGATCGCAGTAAAATGCTAGTTGGCCGCCGTGCGTGATTAAAGTCCCTACGCACGCGTCAATCGCAACCGTGCGTTACTCGGGCGTGCAAGCGTTTTTGAGTCGCGGAAAGATTTTGCG
>JXSR01S001325.1:107302-123960 GCA_000969725.1 Ophiothrix spiculata
AGTCAGGCAAGCTGGACTAACCTGCCTGACTAGTTTAAAGTTAGTCAAGCAGCTGCTTGACTAGTTAAAGTTTTCAGTCTCCTAGGAACAACTATAACTGTAACTATAAATCCAAAATATAACTATAATCCCAACTAACAATAATTCTAACTATAACTCCAAATATAACTATAACTCCACCTATAACTCCAACTCCAACTATAACTATAATCAAACTACAACTCGAACTCATAAAATTAATTTACTCGCCAAATAATGACACTGTTCAAAAGTGTTTTGTCCTTAAGATTGTAACAGAATGATTTAATTTCAGACCATGTTTTTTTAAACCCGGCAAACTCTAGCATGTGTGTATATTTGCGATATATTTAAGAAACATTCATACAACTTTATTATGAAGACGTAACAAATGAGCACATAAATGATTCAAATATCTTCGTTTTTGTATAGCCATTTGCATTGACCAATTTTTTCACGTTTATATGACTATGCATAAATCCTCTTTCATTTACTCAGTGAAGTTGAAATCCATATTGCTTCTGAAAAAAAAATCTAGAATTATGAGGGTAGCTCCAAAAGTATGGAATTCAACAGGATATGCTTGGTTAGTAGACGACCTGAAAATTGTTTCGGACCGTCTCCGAACATACATCGGGGGGGGGGGGGGGGGGGGTAGGACGTGACGTCAGCAGATTTTGAAACTCCCATTCAAAAAACTTGAATTTTAACTAACGCTCAAAAATTTCATTTTATGCCCTAAGTTAGTGTATAAACATATGCAGATTTCAAAACCGTTGGGGTCGGGACATCGTCCCCAGAAAACTAAAAAGATATTCTGATTATTATAAAAACTACTTTTCTTTTTATTTACGCATTGAAATATACGGGCGATACCACGGATGACTACGCATCAAATCTGAGTAAACAGTCCGGTAAACAGGCAATTTATTACGCGGCCACCGTCGTCTGGTCTCCGAAGAGACATCGTTGACTGAGTCCTTCATGTTATTTCAGATTTAACATGTTTAAAGGCTGATATAGAGCCTACCAATTTGCTTTTTAGATTTGTTGTTGTTTATTTGTTTTTTATTTGTTTGTTTGTTTGTTTTTGTTTTATTATGTTGTTGTGTTTTTTGACGTTTGATTTAGCATTTATATGAAATATCTTCTTAATTTTTAAAGAATCATTTAACATCACATTCAATATGTACAAGATACATACGGTATGTCATATCTGCGCGTTTTAATAACAATTACAAGATCTTAGTATGTGTTCGTTCTCAAGTAGTGCAGCTCCAATTTCATTTTCTAATGTATACATCATCACATACACACGCTTCTGACAGCTATGTTTGACATCTATGTTGGAGAATTTTTCTTTAGATTGCTAACATATTTTTCTCATACTATCATCACAATCACATCAAGCTTGCGGTCTCCCTTTTTCGTTTATATTGTATCCGGCAATGTTTAATGCCTTCAAACAGCATTTGCTAGAACTTTAAACGCCTTTGCTTTAGTCGTATAATAATGTCTTTCGCGTCTATGCCTACATTCGTCCTGTTGTTTGTTTGTTTGTTTGTTTGTTTGTGTAGATATATTTGATTTTTCCTTTCATTCTTTATTATTATTATTATTATTTGGTTAGTTGGTTTGTTTTTTTTTCTTTACTTTTTTGACTTTTTATTTGGGTAAAATATCAAAGACATATAATCAGAATACGGTATGTGCTTTAGGACTGACATTCTTTCTTGACATATTCATTTTTAAATCAGTCAAAGATTTTAAAAATGCATTTATTTAAAACTGTTTGTAAGCAAGAGACAATAGAAAATGGACATGCCTTAACTTTTTGAAAGAAAAAATACCGATATGAAACAATTTTTATTTTTTGTTGCATTCGGCAAATTCAAGAAGTACTGCAGGTCGTATAATTTCCCTTTCCCCTGTGTGACATTTCATGCAATTTTACGGGTAAATTATTTCACGCGATGAACCTTCAAGATATGCCGGTGATTTTCTCTAAAAATATTAATTCAGTGAAAAATATTATTCATGCCGATACGTTTATAGCAAAATTTAGACCTTTTTCTTGAAAATCTTGCGTTAAAATGTGTTTAAACAAAATTGTTAGAACGGTTGCTTTTGTTTACCTTTCTGACACATGATAAAAAATACGATATTTCTCAGATTCTATCATTGCGCATGCGTAACCAATTATTGTAAATATGAAAGTATATATCTTTAAATACCCGTCGAATATACAATCAGCCAGCTAGTCTACTGGTTAGCAGTCTGGACTTTTAATCTCAGAGCCGTGGTTTAGAACCCCAGCGGAGTCGTTTTGATAAATTTCTTTTTTTTTGCGTAGCGTATTGGTTTTTCTTCAATTATTAACTAAATGCAATTCTCGAATTTTTGGCATGATTTATATAAAAGAACCAATAAGGTTACTTTTCAGTCTGGAAAATAAATGTTGCATTCATTGCATTTCGCATGAAATGCAAAATATTTCAGTGCAGCGAGGCCATTCAAAACAAACTCTGACATGAGATCCGTGCACGGTTTCTGACGTCAGAGGATGACCCGTCGTGACCAAAGGTAGTACTTATCGAAATTTTGATGCCCAGCTATGCAATACAAATTGCAGGCAAGTACGAAGAGCCGATATTAGGTACCTTTCGTACATCACAACAACATATATTTTTCCTCTCGTTATTTCTTCACTTTACAGGCCTCACAGGCAAAATATATATTTTAAATTTCATCAATCTGATTTTTTATATTTTTACCAGCAGAATTGATCCAACTGACGGCGTTTTATCTTCTAAAACAAGATTGATGCAGGGGTTCAAATTTGGTTGCTTAAAAAGTCTCAAAAACGTTGATTTTTATAGAAAATGCCAGTTAATGCTTCTTTTTTATCAACAGCAAAAAATTCATATGCATTGTATTGGAAAAACTCCAAATTTTCATACCACGTTCCCATTTGCATTTGCTTTCACCGTTTTCAGATAATAAGGGTTCAAAGCCAGCATTTTAAGCAAGTCACGTTTAAGAAAACAAAATCTCGCGACCAATTTTTTTCTCGTTTGGCGAGACTTGGAATACAGAATTCGCATAATAAGATCATTAACAATTATTTCATCTGGTAATACCAAGATATATCGATGTATATGCCGAACAAATTACAATCAGCTGTTATCTCATCTATGATGACTGATGTTAAACATCTTTCATGTTTGACTCAGCATCAAGAAGAACATCTGCTTTAAAAAGTCAAGTAGAATGATATAGAAATTAAATTTGTAAATACCAATATCATCAAGTACTATGTTGCAGTCAATCGTGTTTGACATTTACGTTATAAGGGATTGTTAATAAATACGGCATTGTGAGATATTGGTATGGCAGCATGCAATGATTCTGTTGTGGGATAGCACGGTGTTATATTAAGCTATACTTATTAGGTTTTTAATATTTACAGAATTTATTTCGCGATTTCAGATATTCAGAATTCATTTTTATAAATATTTTTAACAATTTTCGTTGAAGATTGCAGAGCTTTGTTTCTTTTTTTCCCCTTTGGATTGAGAAAACAAGTTTATGCTGCAGAAATATACGCATTTCAACAATACATAGCTGTCTTCTATATTCTCTTTACATATATCTCTCGCTTGAATTTAATATGATTTAAATAAATTCATATTCAAAATACAGTTAGGATTATGACAATGTACAGGTCCCACTGCTTACTTCGCATGTAAATTGTCAACAATTATTTGTTCCCTGAATAGATATTATAAATCTAAATGTTGTAATTATGAAAAGGAAAAAGAAATCGCCAAGAAATCCCTTTCTATATTTGATCAACTATGTTGTAACCCGAATATTATTTGCGCAGCGGTAGTTACCTCGCCTTGCACAAATGAGGTCCCGGGTTCGATTCCCGGGTTCGATTCCTGCGCCCGGCGCTTCATGTGTACTTAGTTTTCAGTCCATGTTCGCTTCCGCAGGTTTTTCTCCGGGTACTCCGGTCTTCCTCCTGCATTCAAAAACTGGTGATTTAAAAACATCTTGGAGCCCTGTTGAAGATAAGCTTCCTTTAACTGTACCAAGTTGGGTTTCCTTGGCGAAAGCCTAAACAAGGTGATTATATGTAGCTGATACAAGAATATTTTGCAAATGCCTGATGGAAAGATTAAGAACAGCTATCAACCAAGAAACTGATGCAATCAGCATGTTTTCCCCTATAATGAGATGCTCAGACAAGCAGACATACCAACCTTGGCTGGAGCTAAAAAAACCTTTGCATATTATGTTGTCCCATTAGTGGAGTAAATGAAATCATGACGTTGAACTAATTTAATAGAGTACTTTATTGAAATTCAATGCCAACTTTGGGGATGGCAAACTTAAAGCATGATATAACATTAAGCAAGGTCGTATTTTTAACTTAATTTGTCAAGGTCTTGCACTTGAGTTGAGGTCAATGGGGTCCATTTAGATTCAACATTAGAAAAGCGAAGGAACTTTATGTCAAAGCTCCTGTCATAGATGAAATATCTAACAAAAAAGAACAAATTTCATAATAAATAATCAAAATAAGCACAGAAGAAAAAACACATGACACAACAAGAATCAGGAGAATATAAATTGATGAGGTGGGCAAGCTATGAATTTAAAGTTATGGAAAGCCCAAGTGGGTAAAACAAATCACCTGAGTATGGGATGCCATTCCGGTCGGAAAGAGAAACCAAAAAAAGAAGCTGTTAAGCGTATAAGGGGAGGAAGGGGCAATTCGGAAAGAACAAAAAATCCTAAAGAAAAAAGGATCACTGATGACACAAATCCACACTCATTAACTGCATAGCCCGCCTAGGTGGGACGTCCATAACGTACCATCGTCTCAACGCATTGGCTCCGCCTTCAAGACCCTACAGTGGCATTATTTTCTATATTTTTTGCTGCCTATTTTCAACAGTTTCTCGAAAAGTGTTCTGTCGCAAAGTCGTCCTTTTCGGGGTGAGTCATAACAAATAACAGCATTTGGGTGGATGATATCAATATCAATATCAATATAGATAATAATCATAATTTATATAAATTATTCATGTATTACTATGCTAGTTATAAGCTACCTACTTTCTATGTTCAAAGCAAAGTGTGACCATAATGTTGCCACATCTAAGCTGACCATAAATATCGCCCAGAGCGTCAGAAATCTAAACTATAGATGAGTTTCAACCTGAGACAGTCGACCTTTTTCAAATCATTTCAATCATATCGTCTGTAAATTAAAACATCGACTGAACTTGATTTGATTTTAAGGTTGATGACTCGAGTGTTTGGGTAGACTTTCTGTCAAGCATACCTAAATGTAAATATCAACGGTTTTAAGATAAGCAAGCGTGATAATTTGTATGTGATTTAATTCATATGTCCTTGAGACGAGCAGGCTTGGCATTAAGTTGCAAGATAGAGTCCTGGTTGTTGTACCTCAACCTCTTTAAGTAGATTTATATACATTTATATAAAACTACTTTTAGTAAATTTCACTTAATATGGAAACAAATTAAGTGATCATTATTTGGTGTTAGAAATCTTTCAGTAGTTTTGTTTAGATAAGTGGAATACTAGAAAGAATTGCAATTATATATTTATTACCTGTAGGTTTATGTCCGAGCATTTAAAATTCACACCTGTGGTGCTCAAAAAAATGATTGAATTGTTTCCCTTTGAACATAATTATTTCTAATTGCCCTAAGCAGCTTTCATTGCTATTTTCAACTAGCAAATCATTTGAGGATTAACAATAATTGGGAATTCGAAACACTAGAAAATGTAATAAATAAACATAACAAAGACGCTCATTTTCTCTCAATTGTAGTAATTTTTATGTGAATTTTTCCCATTATTTTAGTTCACTTTCAATCATTGGAAGAGTGTTTTAGAAGTTTTTAATTCTCAGTGTAATCTAGGCTGGTCTCTTAACGATCTAGTTTCTGGTGGCTTCATTGAATGCAATACGAATATGAATTAGAAATGCGCAGTAATTGTGAGGAAGGTCCTAATTAATAGGAAGGTATACCATCAATTATCTCTTTGGTACATAACCCGCCGGGATACGTTAGTGCGTTATAAGTGCGTTTAATGATGAGGTGACAAATGTGAATTGACTGAATAAATGGAGACTATTATGTTACTGTTAACGTATTAAATTAAGGCTGGGGTAGACCTTCAAATGGTAATTTGTAAATTGTAATAAATACTATGTATGCAGAAACATACGCCTATGAGCATGACCGTATCTTCAATGCTTGCATAAAGACCAAGAGTATTAATTAGAAAAATACATCTCCACGAGCAATCTATGCATCAGACAAATACCGTATTATGTAAAGCGTTAATCTAAAGACGATTTATAGCCCATTACGTACGTGGTGTCAGAGAATTCACCATTAATATCCAGTGATGAAAATGGGTGTATCTTACCAACAGTAACTCAAAATAATCATGTGGAATGCAAAAAGTGATGACTCTCTTGATGATGTAACCATAGGGTGATATTGCCTTATTTTTGATGAAGATGTTGGCATTATTATATAATGGCATATTTTGAAGTATATCTATATATATCATTTGTTTATATGTATAGTAAAAAGGTCATTATTATGATTATGTTTCAATAAAATAAAAATTAAAATAATGTATGATTGGATTTTTAAGATGAAACTTCCTTTCAAATTTAAAACTCGATTTTAGACGGTGAGCATTTACGATCATTGCGGTTACTTAAAGCAATAATTTAAAATTTTGATAAGAAATGGTTTTGAGTAAAAACATTCTAAATGGAGGAATGTGGCTATCTAAAAGCATTTTCATATGTATTTTCTCAAAAACCTGTTTTGCCACAGAAAAATGGATACAAAGTACATGTGTGCTTTCCTACACATGGAATTAAAATTCGGGATCCCGAATTTTATTGAACAAATGTCCGTAACAGAAAAAATAGGCAGGGGATTAAATATCTACCAAAAATAAACCAAATAAGCTTAAAAAATAAAAAGTCATGGGTGACAAGGGGCGCTTTATAGTATTGCTTTAGCTTCGTGCTGTTATTTTTTCTGACCACGTTATAAATGTAGAATTACTTCTTTGAAAATTTTCTTATTCATCATAAAATTTTGATTAACCAATCTCGCTTTAGTGATATAGAATAATGAACATTCATGAGAAATAGGTATATATAGCTTATACAGCTATGTATGTCGTAATGAATCGTACCTCGCCTGAACAGTAATTTTATATTGCCGAGTGAAATTCTATTGATACAGATGTTATCAAAGTAAATACTAAAATCACGTGACCCAATGCCAGGTACTCTGTCCTGCCGCCATATTGTAAATTTTCACATGGAAAATCTTGTTTGTTATGTTATAATATACCAGAATTAAGAATACAGGTTGATGTTTGCACTCAAGAACAATTCATATCTAATGACCATCTTTTTCACATCTTCCCACATTTATTTTAAAATGAGAATGTTTATAAAATTAATTAAGAAATATTCCTTATTCTGAGAATGGAGAATTCACAGACAGAGAACCCATAAAAAGAGGCCAACATTTTATTATTATTTAATTTGATTTAAAAAAATCATTTAGGTATTACGAGAAGTAAACTGTAATACGAATCATTTTTCTTAAAGCAACATGAGTAAGCTGCTAAATTAGCAGTAAAACGTCAAACGTTAGAAAATTTACTCTTGTTTATTTTATTTTATTTTTTTATTCATTTATTATTTATTTATTTATTTATTTATTTATTTATTTATTTATTTATTTATTTATTATTTATCTATCTATCTATCTATTTATTTATTTATTTCGGTTTGGAATGTTGAATTTCAATGACACCACACTCTTGGTTTAGTTCTTTAGACAATTCAATAAGCATAATAAGTGTAATATTTGATGTATTTTTTCCTTTATTAGATTGTTAGTCTAATTCATCTTTCATATGAATGATTTATCTTTCGCTCAAAGTATCCCCTGTATACGAAACTCAATTCAAAACAATTAAAGTAATAGAAAATCCAAATATACAAATATAATAACAATTTGATAACATGTGTTTTTGCACCTGCTTAATGACATTCATGCCATTAGTTATTTATTTGCCTCAATAAATTTAAATCTCCGCTTTGCGTTACGAATAGAATTATTTTCATATATAATAAACATATGGAACCGATGGAACCGAACTTTTTTTTCATGCAAAAAGATATTGAAAATGCATGCATCTGTAACCATAACTGAAAGCTACTGAAATGCAAACGTGATTTTTTTATTCAATCGAGGTCTTTGTATTATGATTATCGAGCTCTGGAAATAAGGTTGTCCATGTTTTTCACATTGAGAATGCAATGTGTACTAGACAACATTACGATGTCAAAAGCTGTCAAATATCTACACGATTTTACAACAATTACCAGTACTCAAGTAGTGAAGCTCCAATTTCATTTGCTAATGTATACATCATCACATACACACGCTTCTGTCAGCTATCATGGCTATGTTTGACATCTATGTTGGACATATCATTTCTCTTAGATTGCTAACATATGGTTTCTTACTCTATCATCACTATCGTGTTCTGTATAATTGTGATTATATCAAGCAATGTTTAAAAGCTTTTAAAGTATTTACGTTAAAGCATATTTTACTACGTCTTATGAATGATATGTGCAAAATAAAATTAGTAAGATATATCACATTCATGCGACGTGATATACACTATAATACGTTTAATTCCTCGTAAATATCAGCAATACCTTTTCAGATAAATGCTTTAAAATCAAATCTGTTTGTGGACATATTTTTTAAATGAGCTCAATAATTGTATAATCTGTTAGAGAAGCAGTGGGTCGTAGTTTCTTTAAGAATGCCAGAATAAAATATTCAATATTTTGCATATATGTAAAGCTGAATTAAGTCATAGGTGTAACTCTCTTCTCATCCTCTAAATTTAGTAAAACCTACATAGACCATGTTTTCGTGGCCTTAGTGATAATATAATTTCATTTCGAAATTTATTTTAAGCGTATTCATACAACATACTCTGTACAAACCGAGTTTGACATTTTTTTTTTTCAATCTGTCAAATAAAATACTAGTATATCAAATTACCTTCTGCAGATTTCTCAGTGATAATGACCGATGTTACATTAGTTTAAATGTTTGACTCAGTATCATGGCATGTGCTTTAAAAGTCAAGCAAATGTAGAAATTAAATTTGTGAATACCGATATCATGAAGTAACATGCTGCATTCAACTGTGTTTGACATTTATGTCTTAAGCGATTGTCAATAAATATGATACGAGATATTGGTGTGACAACTTGCAAGGATTTCTACAACGGAGTAGCTTTCAAAATTTCTGTGATTCATATTGCACTTTCAGATAGGGGTTTTATATTCATAATTTCTTCAATTAATGTTTTTTTTAATATTTTCATTAACTCTGATTACCATTAGATTAATCTCTTGCTTAAATTCACCATAACAAAAATGATTTTTTTAAAATTGAGTTAGGAATACTAGTAACGTACAAATTAATTTGTATTATTTTGTTTGTGTATCTGCTTGATAGCTTTAAGGTCACTCGGCAGCACACTTTACTTCATAACTATATTCTGTCCAACATAAAAACAAACATCTAACATAAGATGGAACATGGTTACCATTGAATATAATGGTAACCATGTTCCATCTTATGTTGGATGTTTGTTTAAATAGTGTATGCATAATCATATATATTCATTAGTTTTAGTTTTTTATTAACTGCAAGTCTGTATGTTACTTATACAAAGGGTATTTTGTAAATGCCAGAGGAGATCAATATTGAATACCTTCAATGAAAAAACATGCAGAAACTTAATATATTAAGCATGTTTTTCTCTTAATGAAATGCTTACACAAACACACATACCGACCTTGGTTGGAGTTAGAAACCGCTTTATGTTTTCCTGTCCCGTTTAATGGAGTAAATAAAACCATGACGTTAGCTAATCTAATAAAATATTTTGATGAAATGCCATAGAAGGCAAACTTTACGAGGGGATATTAAAAAGTTTTAAGATCACCCAGAAGGAATGGAACCAGCAATGTATTTTTATTTAATATGTGCTCTTTAAGGAATCTTTGCATAGTGACTGTATAAAGTAACACAGTTCTCCCACTTAAGATTGTCCACAGACTGCTATCATGGCTCTCATAAAGGCCTTCTTAAGCAATAAAATCATTTGTTTTTGTATTTCGCTGAATATTATTATTCTCAGGTCACACGTTGACCAATTATATCGTGATTTTCTCCATTTAGGTGTATAGTTAGTGGGGCAAATTCTGACATCTATCACCACTGAAGAAAAACTGAAAATACAAATGAGGCCATATTTGCCCCAAATTGTACATAAGGACGAGTAATTCTTCTCCTTAAAATTTCATTGATGCTTGTACAGCTCCTTCTCTTCTGAGTGATCTTTAAAACTTTCTGATATCCCCTCGTATGTCAACCTGTTCTAACCAAGAAATCAGACATTGTTACGAGATCAATAGGATGCGACTGCTCCTTGGGGTGTATACAGTTATCGAGTTCAATTCTCTAGTTTACGTTTTTGTTAACAAATTGTTGGTTCCGAACAATAAAAAAGCAGGCTTTTAGTTGGAGTTTTAGTTAACAAATTCTACTTAACTGATTTGTTAGGGGAACGATTGAAAAATTAGCATTTAAATGCAACTTCGTATTATTACAAAAATTAGTCACCATTGACAAGATAAAATCAATGGTAATCCGTTGTAATTATTTGTCGAAAATAATAACACTAATCAATAGTATGCCAAGGTGTCAAGCTTCGATACTCATGATGTGATTTCAATCATCGACTCTCTATTTCAGTATTAATGTAATCACAAAGACTTGTTGCACAAAGTATTTTGCACCTCAGAAAGAACTATAAACACCATTTCAAATAATATTTCACGTGGTTGATATTTTCAACCAATTTACAAATTTGTTAACGACTAGACACTTTTCTTAGTGTGAACGAAATGTGCCGTTAAATTGCACTTCTGTGAACATTTTCTCTCGTAAAAGCGTTTCTATTGTTCACCTTTAGCAGATTACAAAAACTGAATTTCACGGTAGGTAGCATTACAAATTGTAAATCGTTTGTAATGGGTTTACAAAATTGTCAGTTCGCTACGTGCAAATCTTTTGTAAATATGAATAGACTTCACAGTAGGATTACATGGACTGGTAGACGGCATGAAAAGGAATAATTTATTCATATGCTAATTTAACAAAAATGAGAAACAATTTTGTTAACAATTCTGTTTACTGTCGTAAACTCGATATTTGAACTCGATAAGTGTATACCTGGTGAGGGAGAGTTCATCATCATCATCATTAAGTATCCCTTGTATTCTACAACAATTTTGACCTTTTAATATTTAGCAAGATTGGGTACGTTCGAAAAATACGGACTAATTTATTTGTCCGTAAGGTAACACTGGTTTATGTGCGTTAAAAGGCTGTGTTTACTGAGGTTTGTCAGGAGAGGACACATGGGATCCATAATTAAGTCATAATCAACCCTATCCTGATCATGGGCGTCATGTCAGGGGGGGTGGGGGGCAGGGGGACACGCCCCCCACGTTTTGAAGGGTGGGGGACACAATATCAAATGTCCCCCCCCCCCCCACACACACACAGTTTTGAATACAAACGATTTATTTTCAAATTTCTTCACATTACCCACAAAAATACGTGTTAGGAACACCCTTAGAATGCAAAAAAGCTATGGCTTCAGGGGGCTTCGCGCCCCCTGACCTCTGCACTATGGACACCCGCCGGGGGCTCCGCCCCCTGGACCCCCACACTTCAAAATGAAATGACGCCGCCCATGCTCCTGATATACTATAATAGGCCTACAGTTTCTTTAAAGAATCTTCTTCAAAATTATAGCTCTCTGTGTCATAAATTTCCTATTTTTTCAAATATTTTACTGTTAAAATGCATTTATTTATGCATTATATAATATAACTTTCGATATTTGAACATGCTCTACATACTAATCGTCAAGACAGGCTGGCCAGTCCATACCTACGTCAGTAGATTATCATCACCAATCATACAGACTAGACTCATCTGGCATTTTAATGTCTTTAACAAAGACGCCTTCTCTACCCTTTACTATATAAACCAATATGTCTAATTTGTTTTTCATGACACGCTAATGACAACTTTAACTAATGGCACTTGTACACACTACTGACGATGCAACATTACGCAGTTGAAAAAGTCTAGACATTCGAAATTGGAGTTTCACTGTCCGGCTTTATTCGACGCGACGACAAACATTCTAGTATGTATGTCTGTCCAGCAATGCATTTCGTTGTACTTTGACATATAAATATGATAACTGGCACAGTGTTAGTAGATATGATCGCCTCGGGTCCACGTTTTGATCATTTTTAGCTTTGACCTCAATTGGCCTTTGACCTTGAGTGACGTTAACCGGTCTGCCCTTAGAATACTCCTGGGGCGGGGACCATATTGAATTTGGACCCATTACCCTTTGCTAGACCCTGACTAGGAAATTATTATGATTTGATCTCAAATGACCTTGATCCTGAACAGCCTCTACTAAATCTGCGTCAGTTGAGTCCCTTGGATGAGGGCTTTGTATGGTGTTGGTTTAGTCCAGCTTAGTTCAAGGAGTTATAAATGTGACCTTGAGTGACCCCAAATGATCTTTGATGACCTTATGTGATCTTATACCGGCTCTCCTATCAAGTTTATGATTTTACCTCCAAATGACGTTTGACCATGCATGACATTGACCTGCCACCACAAGAGCACTCCCTGGGTGGTATTTATCCATGGTGCAGTCAGGGTTAAAGAGTTAGAGTACTAGTAGTGACCTTTTATGACACCAAATGACCTCGGATGACCTCAGGTCAACTTTTTGAACATTTTGAGGTTATGTGACCTCAAATGAGTGCAAATGACCTTGGACCTTGGGTGTCCTTGATCGGATCCCCCATCAATTGAACACTCAGACTGGTTCAATTGATTTTCATGGTCCAAAGTTTGGTTCAGATTGGGTTCTGGATTTATGCGAGAACATACACACAGACAGACAGGCAAACAGACTTTCCAGTATTATATAATACAGTTGTTTTCTGTGTTTAGTTTCGATTATCCGGCAGTTTTATTTTAAACCTTAGAAAATGCTGTAACAGATTGAATGGTAAAATCCAAGTGAATATCGTCTGCAAGGTCTCTCCTCTTTCGGGTTGAGCCATCGAATCACATATGAAGCTAGATGTTTATGGTTTAGTGTTTACCGATCCGAGAAATTGATTTTCAAGGGCACAACCGGACAAAATGGATCTGCCTGTCAATTAATTTAATGTGATTTATTAAATTTATTTAACATGGTCTTCACAGAAAGTTCAAAACAAAGACGAGGAAATTGAAGTTAACTAATGCTATACAATCTTCAAGATAAAAGCACAAAGATTTGTGCCATTTGGAACAGTTAAATGAGCTAAGTGATGGTCCTGTTTCATTAAAGAAGCATAGTCAAATTGCTAGATTTTGGTATTAAAATTTTGCTCATACTTTTATCATAACTCATATGAAATTTCACGGCTGAGCTATGTTCCGTTTTGAAGATACATGAAAATGTGTCTAGATACATGAAAATGTGTCTAATTATGGTAACCATAATTAATTTATACAGTAACGTATAGGCAGATTTGAAATTCAAAATTGCGCATAAAATCAAAACGATATGACTGATTCAACTGGAATCTTAAACTTAGACCTCTTTAGTAGTCATCTTTCATATAACATTGAAAAATTGTGAAAAAATGGACCAAGCTCCTTTAAAACTGTATGATTTGACATTAAAGACTCTTTCAGTGTGCAAGTCTATGGGGAAAATGTTTTAGTTTTCTATTTATTTCCCTTTTTAAACCCTTTTACAAAATCAAAAGAATAGATTATTATATTTGAAAATGACTGAATGAAAAGAGCAATGTCTATTCGACTAGATATCATACGATATGATACGGCACATCAAAGTAACGTATACGTTTGACCATTTCGTTGACAAACCTAAGACTATGGTCACAATACTTCGTACGAACAGTTAAGAACAGTGTTAAGTCCGTCTAAAAGGACCTTGGACAGCAAGCGAAGCAAGCAGCGAGGGCATCATTCGTTGCCCTTGGTCCTTTTAGATGGACTTAAGTATTGTGACCATAGTCTTAGCTGACCATTAGCATCGCTCTCTGGGCGTCAGAAATCTAAACTATATCGTGATTGCAAATTTCAACCTGAGACAGTCGACCTTTCTAATTCATTTCAACCGTATCATCGTAAGTTAAAACGTGGACTGAACTTGATTTAATTTGGCGGTTGATGACTCGAGTGTTTGGGTAGACTTTCTTTCAAGCATACCTAACTGTAAATATCAAATAGTTTAGGTAAAGCAAGCGTGATAATTTGTGAGTGATTTGATTCATATGTCCTTGAGATCATTAAGCTTATAGTCGTAGCTATCTTACAACGACCACTTTATCAGATTTATTCTGACTCAAACTTGAAGAACATTTTACTCACATGTATAGGTCTAATTATAATAAGATTTCACTATAATCCGAGTGAAACTATAGGTTACAGATTCCAGTTTTAAACGAATCAAGTAATTATTTTTTGCTGAGGATAAACAAAGAAAACTCTTGCTGTTGCTAATTATGTGCTAATGCAACTGAACGTTTTTATCAGAATATTTCAAATGTATCGACTCAAAGGTAGGTAAGAAATTAATAATAAATAATACCAAGTGGTTAGAGTTAAAAATAAAAACCCAGTTTTTCGACAGCAATCTGATTCGGCCTTGAATAAGTATTTTTTAAGTTCAATTTACAAACCAATTTCAGAATCATTCCCGCATACAGTCATGTTTAGAATTTATTAATTATCCAATATTAACGTATTATACTTCTTAATTTTTAAGACGAAAGGAAATTATTTATTACTTTCACACCGGAATCATTATTGAATGTAGAAAGTTACACTCTAAAAAAGTTGTGTTAAAAAAATTGACACAATGTTGGGTAAAATGTGCACCATTACCCAACATTGTGTCAAATTTTACCCAACATTGTGCAAAATTTAACCCAACCTGTTAACCATGTTCCCTTTTTAACACAACTTTTTTAGAGTGTACCTATATTTATTCATATTATTCATGTATTATGCTACAAACTTTCTATGTTGCATGATACGGCACATCAAAGTAAAGTATGACCATTACGTTGACAAACCTAAGACTATGGTCACGATACTTCGTACCGTACGAACAGTTAAGAACAGTGTTAAGTCCGTCTAAAAGGACCTTGGGCAGCAAGCGAAGCAAGTAGTGAGGACATCGCTCGTTGCCCTTGGTCCTTTTAGATGGACTTAATTATTGTGACCATAATCTTAGCTGACCATTATTATCGCTCTCTGGGCGTCAGAAATCTAAACTATATCGTGATTGCAAATTTCAACCTGAGACAGTCGACCTTTCTAATTCATTTCAACCATATCATCGTAAGTTAAAACTTGACTTGATTTAATTTGGCGGTTGATGACGAAAGGAAATTATTAAATGTGATCTAATAAATGTAACATATCGATGTTGATTAAAATGTGATACGTCCATTATTTTATTAACCATTCACTTTAAAACATCGTAACAAAGTAGAAAAGTGTGCATATATCGAAAAACGTTTGCCAATTAAAATAAATGACATGTTTCATAAACACAATTAAGATTACATTAAATGTAACTGTCATTGTTTCAAAGTCATTTCATTTCATTTATTTTATTTTCATCTTTACTATCTTGTTTATATTGAATTGATAAAATACGATGTTATAATGGCACGACGACCTCGATTGAAAACAATTAAATATAGCAAGGTATGCCATTAATTACTCTAATTTTCTTTTTGCTGCAAAGCCCAGTGGGATACTTAAGTGTAATGTGAGTGTGCTTAACGATAAGGGGAAAAACGTGATTCGACTGAGTAAAACTTATTCACCGCCCGACAGAGATTTGATTACATTATAGATATTCCATTACTTATGCGGTATTAAAGAAATGCAGGCTATGTATGTAATATAGAAACATATTGGATATACCTACAATGCTTGCATGAAGATCACCAAGAGCAACAGATCACAACCCTTACAACTGGACAAAATTCAGTTGTCCAAACAAGAATGATTAGTTTCTTCATATTGGGCAAACTATTCAACGCATATTTATGAACTGAAGTTAACAATAATTTATTATTTATGTGCTAGTCCGCTTTTGACAAATTATGGCATGAAAGTCAGTAAAAATAGGCCAAAATAGGTGCTAAAGTTTTCAATGCATTCGTACATGAAAATGCTTGCACCTAGCGATGTTTTGCCTCTCATGCGGTCTGCTCTTCGTCGGTAAGTTTTGATATATTCAACTTTACAAATTCTATGATTTTTCATTTCTTTAAGAGAAGCACACTAAAAAATGAATAAAAACACATGTTATAGTA
>JXSR01S001325.1:181536-194836 GCA_000969725.1 Ophiothrix spiculata
AAGAATCAGTAACATATAATTGATAAATTAAAATTAAGCAATTGAGATGTAAATGCACCATTTTCACATAAAATATATATTGCTTCAAAGTACTACATAAATTTTTCGTTAATATCAGTAAATTACCGTAGTTGAAATCACATAAATAACTGCCACAACCTTCAAACTACCCGTCAACATGGATAAATACAAGCAATATCCTACACATTACATTTTAATTTCCGTACTACTACATGTAATTAGATCCAGAACCTGAATGATTTGGTATTCCTCAAATAGCAGTAGGCGCCAAGTGTGGCCCAGCATTGTGGTAGGTCTTAAGTGACCCATTAGAAAAATAGATGATACAAAAAAACACATTAAGTTGACATAAGAAACCTAAAATATTTATGGTACCATGAAATATTCTAGACACAAATGATTCATAATATGAGATTAATAAGCCAAAATAATAGAAAAGACAGCTTTCTGAAGCTCATTAAATACCATTAAACCCTTAAAGCAGAGACTTCTGGTAGCTCTTTGCCCCTAGACACCACCAGAGTCCTAAGGTAAACCTCTGCGCTGCATTGAGGAATCCAGGTCTAAACAATGCTTTGAACTATTAGAGTGAAATTGACTTGTAAGAGATTGTAGGAAAGTGCATCTGTTGCAGAGATTGAATAGGAGTTTGTTTTTCACAATTTTTGCCACTCATTTGATGCATTTTATAAAACATTTCAGAAAATTTCAAAGAACTGCATCATCAATGAAAACAGTGTGTAAAAGATCAACACATCAGTCTCTGCTAAGATCCAATGACTTCTACAGGCTCCTCTAAGATAGATGCACTTCATATCCAAATCCATCACCTTATATATATCAATCTACTGAGATTTTGGCAAGCTTGATCAAAAAGATTTTCTGTCTTTCCATCTACCCATCATATAGAATAGAAGGCACACAAATGATTTCCCATGAAGGCACATAAAAGATATCATGTTATAAATGAGCTATTTGAGTAGTGCATACTGAAGATACATCAAGATACAGAATTCAGGTTTGTACTTACGGAGGAAACTATGATCATATACAGTCAAATACATGATCACACACATACATAAACAGAAAATGCAAATTAAGTGATTAGCTTGGCTTAACTGGATCCAAGCATTGACAATTTAATTAAAAAGGTGTTCAATCATACTTGCGTAATTTCCGAGGTTTTGATTAGTCGAGAGCCGTCACGTGGCTATGTATAAACAGCCATCATTCATAGCAAATATTCTATTGCGGAGCGCGCGTATTTGATAACTTTTAGACAGGTAAAACAAGCTTTGGGCGCCGCAAATAATTTGACAACCACGACGGAAAAGTCTGTTTAATGACCAATTTTTGCCCTGATTTTGACATTTTAAACATGAAAAGGGTATGAAGGCTTCGCGGTACTGAGCGCCCATCCCGCCCTTGGGTAAAATCAAGTGATTACACACGGAAAATATGAATGAACCTTTTATTCATGAAATTTACATACCCATGAACGCTTGATTTCGCCAGAGGGCATACCACTGTTTAAACATACCTAAAACTTCCATTTTACCCTTCTGAATGCAGTTAAATGATCAAAAGATAGTACAACATGGATTAAAGAAAGTACAGATAGGAAACAGGTCTATTTGCACCCTAAACATTCGGCTACGTTAGGGGATTGCCCCACGTGGGCGCCATGCTTGAACCGACGCTGTACGAGTGCACAAGTGACCCAGCTCAGTCTGACTACAATGCAATACGCATCTTACATTTTTCTGCCAAATTGTGCGTAAGCAATTAAGGAACAGCTCTTGACTGGCTCGATAGCCACAATCTCAGTCAAAATACCATTCTGTTGCCGGAGTGTGGGTACAATCATGTTAATTTACATCTTGTTGCCATATCCCAAACGATCAAGGAGAATTAAAAAAAGATCACGCTTTCAGATACTCAGTAATATCAGTCATGTGACGGCTCTCGACTAAGCCTGATCAGTAACTAAACAAGTATATGGGTGAACATTAATTCATAATTTAATTCTTCATTGGCAATTTGTTTTGGTTTGGCATTTTATTAGTCAATTCCAAAATGAAATATTATTCCGCTAACTCATCTTGTTATCATGCATGCATGTATTGTTTATTTCCCACACAAACCATGCCAAAGTTTCAAGCTGCGTCTATTGTGATTTGTCATGGCTAGGGTGTTGGAGCACAATTAGGCCACAACTTTGTGTGGCAGGCCACAACCTGGCCACTGCCTTGATTTTCTAAGATGGCGACCATATGCTTGATTTTCACCTCATGATTATTGTAAAATATTCATTACATGTTTTGAAATTATTTAGAAGTGCATAATCCAAGGAAGTTATAGGGGGGAACACGGATTCTCCGCTATCTTGTGTCGCTCATGGAGCTGAGTTATTGTACCTCCGGATATATTCGGAATTTGACCCGATATCCAGGCAGACCGCGTAAATCTTCACCTGACGCATATACAGCTTGTGCATTTTGTTTCACGCGCAAACCGTGTCTGCGTTTCATGTAGCGTGGATTGCGACTTGCTCTGATTGAATTACGCCAATTTCCCCGCTAATCCGTTGCGAAGACTCTCGAAGTGTTGCACGCGGAGCCGTAAAATGCTGGAGGTACAATAACTCACCCTCCATGAGCGACAATCCAAGATGGCTGCCGTCCCATAGGATTTACACGGCGATGAAATCAAAATGGCGGAGAATCCCTGTTCCCCCCTATAACTTCCTTGGCATAATCAAGCCTATGTCGCCATCTTGGAAAATCAAGGCTGTGGCCAGGTTGTGGCCGGCCGCACAAATTTGTGGCCTAATTGTGCTCTAATGCCTAGATACACCAAATTTCAAGACAAAGAATGTCACAAGTGTTGCTGGTGCAACTGACTGACCAACAGCAACAAGCAAGATAGCTACTTGAAAATTGGCACAAATAGAGCTAAGAATGTCACCAAATCGTATCAATACATTTTCTAGATTTCTATAGGTGATCTGACAAACCACACAGAGTGGTTAAAATAATGACCAATTCTCTATTTTATTATTTTATTAAATTGAATTATTATACATTGGCAGCCACTGAAACTAGATTTAACTTGGGAGCAAAATAAGATTAGTGATCCCAATTAAGATCAAATTTGTTCTATGCCATTAATTAACGCTTTCTAAATTTGCTAATTGATTGGTTAAAATCTCATGAATTTTATCATTTTTTACAAAGAGGAAGGTTAAATTGAAAGAGTTACCTATTTTCTACAAAAATAGTACCTTGCTTTTTCTGGTGAGTAGGCTCCTTTTATATTTTGGGAAATTATCATTATATATTAATCATATGTTCCCAACTGTGATTATTTAACCAATCATTGAATGATAAGATATTTACCTATGATAAATATCATCAATGGCAAGTGAATCTAGGACAAGTATACAATTAATACCCATTATCACAATAACAAAGAATTTCAAATTATGAAGACAATTATGAATTATAAACATCAGTCCCTTCTACATTGTATATTATAATATTTACATGCTATTGCTATATACTACAAAACTATTTTGGAACTACTTAAGATATTACTGTAAAGGCATCCAAACTTATTCACTCTAAAGGACATGAAAGATAAATTCAAGCGACGCCTCTAATTAAAACATTCCTTCAGTACTTTTTCACTCTGGAACAATGTCCAATGTGCATCCTGTGACAAGGAAGAAAAAGTCAAGACCTGGTTAAACATAACTCAAAAACATGCTTGTGTTGGGAAACATATTTTCTCAGCTGACATGATGAGATGAATATCAATATTCAACATTTATGATGCAACTTATCATCCGGGCTAAACATTATACATAGACTCGACTCGCTTACTCAAAAGACCTGACTCAAGACTCCCAATGACTCAATTTGCTTATTCAAACTCTTATTATCACATTCGTAGATCTTCAAACAAGTGCGCAAAATTCTGAATTTTCTCTTGTGTGCATACATTTGGATAAAACAATATGGCAGCTATAATTATATATAATACATGAATAATTTGTTTAAATACTCTATAATATAAATAAGAAAGAAGAAACAGCTACTTGACATTTAGAGCCGTTTGAAAAAAGGATAAGATATACAACATCTTAGGGCTATAATCAATTTAGAGACGAGCAATCTCTGCGGCCGCCCGAATCATTAAGTGAAATAGTTGTTTGTCATATCTTTGCCTTTTGCTCATCCGTGGCACACAAAAAAGTAACAAAAGGCAAACAATATCGATAGGTTCTGAACGATCTAGTTAACAATGAATGCTTGTCCTAAGCATTAAATTGGCTCGGGTCAAGTAGGTTGTCTTTGGCAAGTTGCTTGGGTCTAAATTGATTATGTCCCTTACATTCATTTGATATGACAATATCTTGAGCTCGATTTTTTAAGTTTATCACACACAACTATCAATGATAATATGCCATGATAAATTGCACAAATTTTTTAGCATCGGACATACAAATTATTTAATGCCAAATTGAGATGTATTTTTCAAAGAAATGAATAGTACCAGAATACGATGACCCATCATCAGATAAAGGGATAGCAGTGTGGTTTTCTTGTAATTTTTTTTTTACATCTTTCCAAGATCATGACCTCATTGATTAACTCCCGGTACCGTTTCCGGTTACTTGCGATTGTGATGGCTCAACCCAAAAAGGGGGACTTTTACGATGGAACACTTTTCAAAATCTGGTGGAAATATGCAGCAAAAACTAATTAGAATATAATAAGAATTTCCAGCAGATTGATCAATTTCAACAAGTAAGCTGTCATTTTAAAGCTTAGAAAATGCAGTAACAGATGATATCAATTGTGATTTTAAAATGTCATCTGTTTAAGTACTGCACTTTCTAATTAAGCTTTAAAATGACACTTTACTTGTTGAAATTGATCAAGGTAATCAAATTTTAGAAGTCCCCCCTTTAGGGTGAGTCATCACAAATACACTTTGACTTGGTATACAATGAATGTTTTACAAACTCTTTAATGTTGATCTGCATCACATAGCTAAATATGCACTAGTTAAGTTGTGAAACATCAATCATTATACATATAAATATTGAATTGTTTATGGATGTATTTTTAAATGCACTACTGCAGCAGCATTTACACAGTAATCTCTGACACAAAACAAACATTTTCAATGATATCAAGTAGCAAACTGCATCTATATACATAAATACGCCTTCAAAAATACATCCATAAACAAGGCACTTTACATCTTAGCACCTCGTCTTAACAACAAATGTTTTTCTATATATGTGCAGTAGCTTGTGAATTAACTTATTGAATTCTCTACGAATATATTGAACCATCTGCTAGAGTGGAGCATTGATAAGGCACTTTTTCGGTTCTTAAAACTGTATCCTCATTACCAATTGACCATACTAAGATTGCAGGGGATTTTACAAGCCCAGCATGGAGGAATGCACGATGGATTATCCACACATTGGAGTCCTGAATAATACATGCACATTCATTTTATAGACCTACATGCAGTGCAGCATATTATCTTGTAACCAGCAACTGCATCAATGGGGCAAACTACATGTAGATTCCTGGCATGTACATCTATGTACATTCAACTCGATATGTTCGTCACGCCTCACACACTGCGTGTGCGTGCGCGTTGACGAGCGACTTGGTAGTACGCGTAGGTATAACGCATAGGTGCAAATGCATAGGTGCAAACACATACGCGCAGTTGAATACGCAGCGTGAATTCACGTCATGGTTGACGCATCATTGTGTAGACACAATCTCAACTCCTGGAATGTACATCGATGTACATGGATGTACATTCTATTCTCAGCTCTTGTGTAGTTTGCCCCACTATGACGCTTTGTGATCAGCAGATCCATAAACTTGTCACATGACAGCCCATTTGCACGACAAGGTCAATGCAGAACTCTGAATGACAAAGTAAGGAGGAGGATTGAAAAAAGTGAGTAGAAGAAAACTGTGGTTCTTTCTCCTGGCTGGAAAAAGGTTGGCATGTGTTAATGTTTGTAGTTGTAAGGATAACTTTTCTTTGTAGACACACTGAATTGATAGTAACAATTCATTATTATGTTCTTTGTTATCAAAGCTTACACATAACTTTCAATTTGAATATTTGCTGGAACATAAACTGATCACAAAGTAAATTCCATATGTCCATTAACACTTAAAACGCAAAGAGTTCGAATGTTCCTCTGACAACCTAGAAAGAGCAATAATAGCTGCCCTTTTTCAAATATTTGCATTAATAGCTGCCAGTTTTCAAAAATTTGTATTACACACTGTATGGTGCTACATAGTCTGGTCAGTGACTTTTTGAAATGGTTCTTAAAGTGACAGTTTTAAGAGCCACTGACATATGGGAGAAAATATAAGAGTTTAGACCATTTAGTATTATTCTCATTGAGTTAGAAGGAGTTGCTAGTTGCAGTTTTATAAAAGGCAATTAAATTTATATAGTATTGATTTAGCAAGTTTTTATAGATTGCTCTGGTTGAGAACTCTTGGAAAATGGTTCTAAAATACTTTTTAAAATATCCAAAATTACTCACTACGAGATTAATTACACCAATATTGCGTATCCGTATGCTCATAAAAAACAAATTATAAGTTTCCACTTACTTAGACTAGTATCTAAATTAAAGCACTTTTCATATTAATCATCATAATAATTATTTTAAAAAATCATGTTATAAATTATACAATCACCAAATACAATTCGAAAAAATAAACTAAATTCATAAAAAATAACTATATTGTTAGTGCATGTTGTTGATATATTACAATATTCAAAATGAATAATTATTATTACTGTTTATGATATACAATTGACACACACAAAAACCTCACGTTTTTCAACGAGTATTGTGACCAATTGATAATTTTTCAAGTTTCCGAAACATTTTTGCGGAATATGAACACATTTCGGACACAAACTTTGAAAAAATTACTAACAAAAACATGAAAAGATTCTTTTGCATGCAACGTGTATTCTTAAATTCAAACTAAATGCCCTTTTTTTTAAATAAAATACATGAATCATTCCACGTTGCTTGCCTTCTTGCTTGCGTCCATCTTCTATCAAACGTTAAATTATTGCTTTTAAGGTGCGGTATCTCTTGTGCTCTTATTTGTCAATATAAGGCCAAGTAACAAAAAACAACCAGTTGATCGTCCCCCGTCCTCACCAATTTGTCAGATATTTCAAAACTTTTTGTTATTTTTCTTCCTTGGCTTGATTACTTAATATCAGAAGAGGTTGAGATGTAAAAAGTCAATGCAAGTATTTGAGTATCATTCATAAACCCACTAAACATAATTTCTCCATCTTGGGGGTAGTAGGTGTAAATAAATGACGAAATAACATTGGCCTCCTTGTAAACATTCAGCTGTTGAAAATTAGCCCAAAATGAATAGTAAATTGCTGAAAAATAACAAATAATATTACCTCCCTCACCACCACCTTTAAAAAAAAGTGCGGACGATCAACTTGTAATTTTTGTTACTTGGCCTATATACAAGGGATGTTCAATAAATTTGTGGCCTGTTAGTACATAATGATACCGCATGCAGTTTTCACTACTGTAATTCAACTCTGTTGACAAATATCTGCAAAGTTTCAAGTTAACATATATGCTATGGTTTTTATTTAACAGAAACATTAAACTTGCCAGTAAGAGGTTTCTTATATAGTTCATTTTTTTTACCTTGAAAATTGAAGAAATAACCAAACTTAACTGTTGCATTAACCTTAAAATCTCAATCCCAGGTGATACACCCAACAAAATCGACAAAGGCGTGTTAACACTTGAGACAGATTGCTCTTTAAAATGGAATGAAAAGAATCTGACTGAAGAATTGAAAAATAGCAAGGAGGATTTATATGGGAGTTCTTGGTATCATAATGGTGATTTAAAAATCAGTTTTTGATGCTTAATTCTGAACTTTACAAACCTCTGTCAAATTTTAAGATTCTATATAAAATAAAATCAAAAGTGTATTTGAAACTTTGCAGATATTCATTAAGTTGAACTATCAACATCACATTAATCCAAACTACATAGCTCATCTACCTCTACCGCAGGCCACTAACTTACTGAACAACCCTCACATTTCAATTCAAAAACAGTTTTCGGTATCAACAAACTCGCTTACCTCAAAATTATTCTCTTTGGTGGTTCAAAATGGCAACAAAGCTGAATTTCATTTTTAAATCTGGGAATTTATAAACTACAGAACATTTATGCCAATGTATTTGTAAGTTATTCTTCAATCACATGAACCAGCAATGAGTAAGGCACGCTGCGGTCAGATTTCATTTCCAAAACTGTTTTAAAATTAACATGTGCATACCGTTGTTGGCAATGGCAAGAAATCTGTTGTACATACAGTGGAAACTCTTTACAACAAAGTTGCTTGGGACAGACAAATTACTTGTTTATATCCAAAATTTCATTAATATCAGGGTTTTAAAAACAATTAAAAAAAACCCAAAGAAAATTATCTTTGTTATTATGAGTGTCATCTGTATTACAAGACAAATGTTTGAAATCCCTTTACAAAATATGGTGAGCCCTCCGTAATTTTTAAACAAAAAGTGAAAACTCTTTCAGCATTGGTATAAGATGCTTGGTCAATGAAGATGATGCATGCAAAATGTTGGTTCAAAGATACCTTGCCTTCCATTTGGCACTTGACAATTTAAGATACAAGTAAGGTGACAAGTTAGGCTTGGCGTCCAAAGACATTTGCTCAAGATATTCGCTCCGCCATATTCTCTAAAATAACGAGAAAATATTGCTTACAATGCTTGAATTTTGGTTAAATTGATGTTAGCATTATTGAAATCGATGGTAATATAGATTTAACTAATATCCAAGCATTGTAAGTGTCATTACCACTCTATTTGACCGCATAAGTAGGAGCTGATATTGCGAGCGAATGTCTGTCGGTTAGGGAATGTCTTTGGATGTCAAGCTTTAGATGATGAGTAACATGGAGCAATACACCTGCTTGACAAGGACCCCGCTACCTTTAAATTGGGTTCATGGTGGTCCAAATTACATGGAGTGGCATGCCATGGTATACTGTATCCACTTTTCTGATTGAACATTTTGATCTTCTGAATGTCCATTGCCTTGCTTGCAGTGTTCCCGCAAAGTATTTTGACTTTGCACCAAATGGGCCAAGTGAACTCATAAAAAAGGACCAACATATCTTGCAATTGCCAGTTAAGGGCAGACGATCTCACAAATGAGCGTAGGACTTAGTTCAAACTGAATAAAACTGGAATAAATGAATGTTGTGCATAACCAAAACCCTAATTTTGCCTTTTTTGTTTCGGAAACCCCTTGCGCCAATTTCTGAGCTTCTGCGCCATACGGGCTTAGCGGGAACACTGCTTAACACTGCTTGCCCCTACCATTAAGCTTTTTACACCAGCCTGCAAAATACAAATACTTTAACATGTTTCAGTCATAAAGCATGATGATGACTTTTCAAACTTTTGGAGGGTTGACATTTTATCTGTTTTTAATGGCTTGTCAGAAGACCAATATGTTAAATTGAAAGAGAAAAACGGTAGGCCTTGATATGTTGTTTGGAAGCTCCTTGTTTATATCTATAATTACCAATCATGCACACACTTTACCCAATTCTTTTTCTTCATACATTTGGTTGATAACATCCACATGTGCACTAAGTATTCGATGAAATTCTTCAATATCTTTATATAGTGTTTCATCGTCAACTCCATTGGCTAGTTTTTCTGTTAGATAATCTTTATATGGACATGCTTTCAAAGCCAGCTGTAAAGGAGAAAAAAAGAGAGCATAAGTTTGATAAAAAATATTCATGTACATGTTCATAGTTTGTCTACATAGGCCATGACCATTTCAGCACTGGATGTCAAAAATCAAAGACACAAAATGCATTTCAGCACTTGATGTCAAAGGTCAACACAATTTTTCAGGAGTATGGTTCAATTACTTCACCTTTTTTCAAATACATGTGTAGTGCCCATTTTGTTTAATTAATCACAATTCAAGTGCAATTTCACAGCTGCTAATGTTTCCATTTGGAGCAGCAGCATTTTAAATCTTTTGGGCATTTCAAAGGGTACAAAAAAGCTGAATGAGTACATGTTTTTCTTGCTACTAATTTAACAAAATTACATTATTTTGAGTAATGAGTGCCCCCCGCAGGGGATGCCCATTACGAAAAAAATAATGTACGCCCATCCATTATGAGACGATGATGACAGGCAAAACGATAAATCGCCATCTTTTATTCTCATTCTTAGTCACAAATTTGAGTCATTTATAAACCAAAAACGATGTAAATTATTGCCAAAACCTCTAAACATTATCATTGTACATCCATATTCAAACATGAAATATTCTATGACGTTCTGCTGTCACATGACCGCCCTAGCAGGTGGTCATGTGACTAGGAGGATTACACCACTACGCTGAATGAAGAGGTTGAGAGAACCTCGCAAGCTACGTTGCTGCAATCTCAAGACTCTGAAAAGGTATCTATATATTACTATAACAAAAATATAGTTTTTTGACAACGAGTAACAAACATTCTTAGTCACTGAGTGTGATTTTACTTCCTAATAAGGAATTTTGGCCATCCATTATTATAGATGACAGTGTGTTCAGCGTGGAACACAGTGGAGCCGCGCGTTAAAAATCACGGCGCAATGCCAGTATACGCACACATCCAGCGCGAACAGCTTTACTGGGTTTGGAATATTTCTTTTTTGAATATGGATGAACGTTTTTTCCAATGATATGTTTAGAGTTTTTGGCAATAATTTACATCGTTTTTGGTGTATAAATGACTCAAATTTGTGACTAAGAATGAGAATAAAAGATGGCGATTTATCGTTTTGCCTGTCATCATCGTCTCATAATGGATGGGCGTACATTATTTTTTTATCGTAATGGGCATCCCCTGCGGGGGCACTCATTACTCATAATAACGTACGCCCATCCAGTATGAGACGATAGATGACAGGCAAAACAATAAATCTTATCTTTAATTCTCTAAATACATATTCATCAGAAAATATCAAACACGCTCTTCTTGATTCCTGATTTCTAAATCAAAATTGGGATTAAAATGGTCCGAAATACTGTTTCTCTGGAATTTGTTAAAGTTCAGCGGGCACTTTACTTCAGATTTCTGGTACCTGGTCTGAGTAAGCTTTAAGGGGCAAGATGGGGTTGAAAGGCCAAAAAATGATTATTGCATATTAACATTAAGAGAAAAATTACCTTTCTACTGCTTTTTGTTTGACGAAAACGGAGCTTCCGTTCAAAAGTTATCCCCCTTAAAGCATGTTCCCATGGGTTTGTTGAAAGATTCTAGTTCATTGCACAGTCCATTTAGTATACTTTAATATGCTTTTTACAACATATCTCTAGGATAAACCGTTTTTGAGTTTTCATATATTTTAGAAAAGTTCTCTGTTTCACTTTAATTTTCAAATAAGCACTTGATATTTTTTTAAGGGCTAAAATGTTAAAAATCAGAGCTTGAGAAAACAATGAAATACATAAGAAATAACATAAGTGATTTTGCTTTCCAAAATTACACTACCGACCATAACTTTTGAACGGAAGCTCCGTTTTTGGTCAAAAAAAGCTTGATTACAATTATCAGATTCAATGTACTTACTGTTACTACTTTTTGAACCATCCATCCATGGAAAGGCTTTAAACATTTCTGATAGGCATCTTGAATACAAACACTTAAACTGCCTGTTTCATCATTGAGAACATTATACATAATATTAGCCACGAAATTAAGCGTCCTGTATGAAAAACAAAAAAAGGTAAAATACTCAGACATGAATTAACCGTGTGGATGAAAGGGGATTCACTAACAAAGAATCTCATCTGTTAGAGCGAGGGGTTTAGCATTTTCCAGATACCAGGTTTGAAACTTTCCCTTGACACAAATATTAAATGTAAAGTTGTAATCAATCAATCAATCAATCAATGATACACTGTACTTGCATGACATGCATACCCCATGAAGGAGTCTATTCGTAATGAATGTTGAAGGTTTAATTGAGGACTTAGGGGACCTGTTACTGGTCTAAGCGGCTAAGCATTTACACAGAATGATGACATCAACAGCATCGTTGTGGTGCTCATTGACAAAGCTGTCATGGAAAAAGTATACTTTAGGTCCCATCAAAATCTATACCCTAACCCTAACCCTAAAACTAACACTAACACTAATCCCCTAAACCCTAAAGTTCTGGATGGGACCTAAAGTACACTTGGTCACATTTTCTTTTTCTGTTATGTGAGAATGACAGAAAAAACAGTTGCCTTGAAGCGCATCCAAAAAAAAAAAAAAAAGGGGGGGCCCCTAGATGTACAATAACTAGCCCTCCTTTAATGACAAATTTAAACAAGATAACAGCCATTCTCATACTCTATAAAGAGCAGGTTGGCGCAGCGGTAGTTCCCTTGCCTTGCACCAATCGAGTCCCGTGCCCGGCGCTTTATGTGCATTTGGTTTCAGTCCATGCTCGCTTCCGCAGGGTTTTCTTCAGGTAATCCGTTCTTCCTGCATTCCAAACTGATTTTAAAAAACATCTTGGAGACCTGTTGAAGATAAGCTTCCTTTAGCTTACTTGGTACCAAGTGCAAAGTTGGGTTTCCTTGGCGATAGCCTAAACAAAGTGTTATTCATTGTATTCTACAACATTATGTATTGTTTAAGAGACCAGTAATGATTGATTAGGATTGATTAAGACCAACTCACTGCATATTAATATTTTTTGTACATGAATCGTACATGATTTTTCATGGTATTATTTTTGGCTAATTTTGTTGTTACCACATGGACAAACATTGAGTTAATTTAAATACTCAGCAAGATTGGGTACGTGAATATGATTCAAAAGTTACAGACTAATTTCCTTTCACGTATGGTCATATTGGTCTATGTGTGTTAATCGGCTGCTGACTGTTTACTTCAAGGTTTATAGAGTATAGGTTAAAATAAAATGGTAAAATGGGTACATGAGTACTATGTACATGATTCAATTTACAATTTCTTGCCTAAAGAAAAAAAAAAGTCCACTGATGACACTCATTAAACTGCAGAGCCTGCCTAGGTGGGACATCCATGATTTCTTGATTTCGATTTACAGAATCCATTTTTTTTTTTCATGTAAAAAAATCTTACCTTGTGAGCCACATTAA
>JXSR01S001326.1:18691-28864 GCA_000969725.1 Ophiothrix spiculata
TTTATCCAAAGACCTAGGACTATACTTTGGTGGATCTTTCTCAAAATGAACAAATATTTGAATGAATTGACAAAATTGGTAATGGTCCTGTTTCTCAAACTGGGTTCAAGGAGTCATATATTGCTTTAACATCCGTGACCATGCAACAAGCACGAAACCCACATTTCAACCAAATTGTTGTTTTTTTCCAAACTAGGTTCAAGGAGGCATATATCGCTGTAACATCAATGAGCAACAAGCACGAACCCACATTTCAATCAATGTGATTTTTCTGCAAGTGTTTTGTTCTTTTTCTTCATCTGTTTGATTGATGATTTTGATCATATGACACAACTTAATTTAATGTACAAAAAAGATTCTTAATTTTTTCTATATCAGTCAATTTATAGTTTGCTTTCGTGACCTGCCTTGGCAAATTATGTGACTGAAGGTTGACTAGTGGTGAACACAATGTCAAATCTATAGGTGTCTTTGTGTTTTTGGATATTATTTGTTCCTATATAATCACTCCTGTAATTGAAAGTCAACTTTTGCAAATACATGTAAATAAAATATTACTATTAGCTGTATGCAATGCACGTTCTTGCATTCAAAAAATCCAAAGAATGAACAATAATCACTCAAAATCAAATACTTTGTTGTTCTAAAAAGTTCGTTTGTTGGGCAAAATAGTTTTAGGCAAATGGGTTTAGGTGCAATAATTTACACAAGGTAATTGTGTACTCCCAAACCATGTGCTATTACTATTAGTAAGTTTGCTTTGGGCCACATTATACTCTTTGTACCAATGTTAGTTTTACTTCTACAACTTAAATTTAGTCAATCATTAAGGACGCTTTAAGAGGGAGAAAGAACTGTTTGGTTAGCTCTCACAGGTAAATCGCAATGAATGACAGAAATATTGAAGTGTTGGTATATAACGTACTTGGCCTTGAAATGACACGTGACAAATTATGATTGACAGCGGGAGGCCAATAAGGTCATGAAAAACTTGTTGTATGAAACTCGAGGTGACTTTAGTGCCAGGGGATGTTTCTATGTAATTTTTGTGGTTGTATTAGTTCACTTTTAAAAATCGTTGGTACCAAAGATCATTACCTATTTTAATTTTTCCTGTGAAATATATTCTGCTAGATTTTAATTTTTGTATAGAGCATATTGGTTCAGATCAAATTTACTTTCATTTAATTTTCATTAATATGAAAATAAGGCCCTGTTTTGTAAAAAGTACAAATATTATAGAGAATTTCATATTCTTGAAGTGATACCAGAAGGGTATATCCCCAATTAAGTGGTTCATGGCTAACAATTTTTATTAATTGACAATACTTTCATTTGTCGATGAACTTGTTGCTTTGAACCCCATGTCACATGTTGATTCTTGACTCCACATTGGTTGCCGGAGCTACAAGTTGTTCAGATGGCTCAGATGTGATAGGGATCAACGAAAATGAAAGTAAGGAATATGGGGGACAATACAAAAATGTGGTTACCAAATTTATGAGGTGCTGATTCAACCTTGACCATATTGACCTCACATTCATGCTTTCATTTTATCTTTACGCTATGACCCCACCGTAGGTCAATGTGCGCAGCACGACTAATTTCTATATTGGGTCACCAGCATTTCATTTCACCTTGTACTGTGTATACTCGTGTATGGAAATTACCCCTAATATCTTGGTCAAAAAAATCGCCCGGCGATACGACCGTGCATATGTATATGTAGGCCTAGATATTGTGTATAAGTATCAATTTCAGTTGTTGTTTTGTGAATCAGAATCGTACTATCGTTTTAATGGTCAATTTTGTGAAAAAATTATGAATTCATGACTTAGCATCATTGATTTAGTATTATACCGCTCTTCCCATGTAGCTATTAGGTGAAGTGCCACTATAAAAAATAATACTCTGTTTTATGTACAAATCTGTATTTCATAGGTCACATTATACAGAGTACAGAGCGAATTATAGGTTCAGGTTTCACCGCTGATGTGGTCACGCATGCTCAGTGTCCTGGCTCAGTAATACTATTGCTGATATTCTTTTACAAGTAATTTTGAGCACTCTTGACTGCAACTTCTCTTAGTGGCCTAGTGGTTTGCGTGATGGACACTAATATTTAGTATCGTGTTCATCAGCTCAGTTTTGAGACGCCTGAAGATTGTTTTTTCAGCTCATGTTCAAGACTCCTGATGATTTTTTTAAATCCTAATTTACCTTTAAATTTAATTTGTTTGTGGATTGTAAGCTTACTATGTATGGATCATATTTGATATTTTTTCTCTTTTTTTTTAAACCTAATACCCTTGAACATACGCGCCGTGGCTACAGAGCTACACTCTGTAGCTAGGCGCTTCTACAAACTCTAACCTCCACATCCATTCTCAACCACCAAACCCCACCTACCATAACATATCTGGATCTAGAGTTAGGGTTTCTCATCTAGTTCGTACAATTGAATATCCAATTACAAGATAACCCCAACCCCACAAAAAAAACGTTTTTGAGTTATACAGAAAAAACTGAATATCTTTTTATAATTAATTGTCCTAAGGAACTTCAATATAATTTGACAGCATGTGTGTTTTATTGTATCCGTTTCCATGGCAACAGTAGGAAAGATTTACTGGAGTTGGGGATTTCTTGTAATGGCATATCAAAATATGTATATTTCACTAGTAAAGGATGAAATAAACAGCTGCGAATGTAGTGAGAATTAGACAAAATCGGTAAATTGGTTGTACCAAATATTTTAGTAATGCCACCATATAGGGTGCTTTGAGTCGTGATTTCGAAGATTCAACTTCAAGCTCAGGTAGCATATCATTAAGGCACCGGAAGTCACCATATACCCATGTCGCAAACATGATCACCATTGAATGTTGTGGCACCCTGTATTATGCTAATCTATCTATACCAATAAAAAAGTATGTCTCTGACAGTATACCTTGGGTGTACCATTTTTGAGCACGTGGCACTACAATGTTCGTGCAAGAAAACACCAACTCCACGCATTTCGACCATATTTGCCTAGATATAAGTCCAGTTAGAATGCATACTGTGGTTTATCTTTTATACCAAAGGAAGCCTTATGTGGTAGGAATAATTTGGTGGGCATAACTCAGTTTGACCAAGATAGGGGAGTTGGGCTGTTCTTGTACTGGCGTATTCAATTGAATGCGTCACGTAAAATTTAGAAAATTGTACGTTAAATGTTAAAGCGCCACATGCATTCAATTTTCATTGCATTGCTAATGTATTTCTTTGTTTTTGAGTGTGCAAAAGCGCCAATCTGTATCAGTGAAAGCGCCATTTGGCGCGTGCGCCGATAGTTTAGAATCCCTGATCTAGACCATGAAGCATGATGGGAAACCAAAGTGTTAATATTTGTGATAGCTCATCCCGAAAGGGGGGATTTTGCAGATGATATCAATTTTGATTTTTTTCATTTCATCTGTTGCAGCCTAAGCTTTAAAATGACACATTTCTTGTTGCAATTGATCAAGGCGATCAAATTTTACACCACAAAATCTGCCGAAAATTCTTATTGTTTTCTTTATTTTTTGCTGCCTATTTTCACCTGTTTCTTGATAAGTTTTCTGTCGCAAAGTCCCCCGGGAGGTTCATCACATTTGAAATCATACCAACTGCTCTCCAAAAATGCAGAAAATAACTATGAGACTCACAACATACAATAGAAGTTAATCGTACAAAACTTGGCAAGAATCGTCACTCTCCTTTTGTATTAAGATGTTGACATAGGCTAGGCGTATACTAGTATTCAAATAACTACTTATACATAAATCATCGTATCATCTGATTAACCATTTTCTTTTTGTATCTTTCAGAATATATTCAAGATCAAAATCCATCATTCATGTGTTTACCAAAGAACGTCAGTGACTTATCTGGTGTTGTCTATTCACACCGGAATGTGGAACACTCTCCCTATCATAAAGGAATGGACTGCGTTGTTACATTAAATACACAACCCGGAAAAAGGATCAATATCCGCTTTGACTTTTTTGATTTAGCTCCGGCATGGGACAGTACGGAAAATCAATGTCGGATCGACGGAACACCTCCAACAGATTCGTTCCGCATCTATGAATCGGGGGTGATATCTATGATTCGGGGCGATGTGCTCCAACCAGATGTAACTCTTTGTGGCGGGACAGGGAAATTCCCGCCTGATTATCAATCTTCAGGGAATGTTGTGACTGTTAGATTTACTACTGATGATATGAGGTCACCGGACGCGGGAGTCAAATTTGTGTTTACATCTTTTGCGCCACCAGAAGGTAAAATAGTCGATGCTCTATAATTCCTGTGACAATGTAAACAAATATGCAGGGTGCGGGATGCATCTACATATTATAAGGCCCTGCACTCTGGATTGTTGTTTAAATAATTGTCTGAGGAACTGTGGCACTGAATGTAGTAAAGTATCAATGAAATAACAATTTTGTACTCTTCTAAAAACGAACAAATGGCTGAAGACTTAGAAAATTTAGAAAAGCAATCAAGAAAGAGTAACATATTAACACGTAGATCAATTTCAATAGCATGGCTTTATCAAACATTCGATTGTGCTTTTCAGAAGAAAAATATGTCTCAAAAAGGTTTGTCGCGGCAGCGGTACTTCCTTTGGTTTGTACACATATAATATATGTGACCCAAGTTCGATCCTTGGTCACCGTCCTGAAAATGCATCACGATTGAGTATGTTTATAGTAGCATGCCTTTAGCCAAGGTATCGGGCGCTTTAAAAAGGGTGATCCAGGTACCATTATATGAGCTTGTTTTATTTATAAATAAGCATTTGTATTTACGCAGACGGGATTTAAATTTATCGCCCATCCTCTAAGAACATGGCTCCATTTTGTAACCATTATATACATGATATATATGTTCGTCCATCAACGTATTTCACCTGAGCAAGCCACAGCTAATAAAGATATTTTATGGTTGCAACAACAGATAGATATGCAAGTTGATTGATCATTTACAGTCAATTGTTACATGTTTTGAGATTTGCTCTGGAATCGCATGCATGAAGTGGAATAACTGTTGCAATAGTTTAATGATCTATCGACGAACCACAATCATTTTGACCAGAAATGTAGGCAGGCCTGTACCTGCCACCTCCTTTTCGAACCTCTGGTTACGGGCCTCAATATAGGAAATGTAAAATTGAGGATGATTTGTAGAGAAAGAAACCCTTGTTCTCTTGATGATTATGTCATTGCTCCGCATACAAGAAGTCACATGTATAAATATTTGAAAACATCAGCACTGGCTGAAAATTGCTAAAGACTGTTAGATTGGAGTTTTGTGCCAATATAAAGTCTCCATTAACACATCACATCTGTTTTATTTCTGTTTATCTAGAGGGGTCATCAGACTGTTTCAAATGCAGTGATGGAACTATGTGTATTGACCAAGATCTTGTGTGTAATGATGTACCAAACTGTAACGATGACAGTGATGAATTACAAAGTGTTTGCAATGATGGTATGTATTTATCTCTCTGTATGCTAGCCGCCTCCTGTAAGGGGTGCACCATTAGATTTCTAGGGAGGAGCAGGAAGTTTTTTGGAAAGAAGATAACCCCTCCATTGACTGGAGAAAAACAAAAAATTCCCCCTGAACATGGAGTATGGGAAAAACAGTAATTTCTAGGGGGAAATCGCTCCCGAACGTGGCGCGAAAAAAAAAATCAACCCCTAACCAAACTTCCTACTCCCACTGGGAATCTAATGGTACGCCCCTAACAACGCAACAATTCAGATTGTTTTCTCAAAGGATTTTGAGACAGACTTAGATTTAGCATGTTTAGTATTAAATCGGGTCATCTGAACTTACGTTTTTGGTGAGTGATATTGTTTTAAATCACATCTAAACAGCAATATAAAGCCTACTGATGTTTCGGTGTAAAAGTAATCTTATTCCCTCTGGAATCGAAGTCCGCCTTTTATATAAAAAGCTCGAAACTAATGTTGCGTGAGAGTTGTATAGCATACTTTCTGTACAATAAGACCGGGGAACTAACATTCCAACTACACCAGCTTTCCTGCATTGACCGGTGACAAGTTGGTGAAGTCAGAAGTCGAAGAACTTAAAATGACTTCCATGGAAAAAAATTCAAGCACAATTTTAGTACAACATTCCTGATGCCTGAGTAACACATTTGGAACATAATTCTAGACAATTTTAGAAAAATTTTAGTGCAAATTTTTGTACTTTTGTACTAGAATTGTACTAATATTGTACTAGAATTCTGTTCCAAATGTGCACCTTAGGAATTGTTGTATTCGATTTTTACCAGGGTTGCTTCTGCCTTGGATGAGATACCAGCGTTGCCATTGAACAAAAAGTCAACAGTCTGAATTATCATATAGACTACGGTACTTTCGCACGTCCAATAATGCATCTTTAAAGTACCATAAATACAGGTATTTCTACGATTGACCATATACGGTATCTTTAGTGATATGGTCGATGGAGCAGAAGTATCCGTATTTATGGTATTTTAGTGTGAATGGGAAAGTACTCTATTGTTAACTTAAGATACTTAATTTCCTGAAAATGACACTGGTACATGGTATTTATTTTTTGTGGCAAAAACTACACAAAGACCATGTTCAAAACCGTTCTAGTTGACCTGAATTTCTGACAATATGGAGATCGACTGAATATCTCTGAATTTCTAGAAATATCGAGATCGAGTATTGACCATGTTGGTGTACAACCTACTTTCATTTGTTTTTCTAAAATCGCGATACTGTTGCCATTTTTACCTAATCAACCTACTTCTCTGTATAGAAATTTCGCGGGGAATCGCGCTTGCTCAACAAGAAGGGTTAACGCGTAGACTGATTGCAGAAGAAATTAACTTGCACGTAAATTATCTTTCAAAGGGAATATCATGGGCAGATACATGTATACTGCATGTAGTCAATCAAACAATCTCCGCTAGTTTTTAAAGTCTTTCAAATTGGTAGGTAAATACAAGTTGTAGAATGGCAAAACAAGAAAAATATACAATTGACTTAAAGCTAACATTCGGTTAAAAAGCACGTAATGGTGTTCAAGATCAATTCCATAAAATTGGATATCTTCCTCTTTGAAATCTGATATTCTGCTGTTTAACTAAGGGGCACTTTTGAAACAACTGTAAAGTTGAATTTCAGATGGGTGTTAGAGATATTGACATGATTTTCCATTTTTTGTTTTAATTTTCGCGTGAGTGTTGACTATAAATACAGCTTAAAGGGATGTACAATTTTTATGTAGTAGTTGTCGACCTCTTTAATTGGTTTTGTGATAATGTTATCAAATAGATTGTAAGTCTGTGGTGTGGTTAGAAAATTGTGATAGTTGTATAAAGTCATTATATATACCTTATATATTCTAAATTTAGCTGATTTCGGTTGCCAGTAGCAGTAGATCCTCACTCACTGCCAGTCATTTTGTCAGCATCATTCGGGCGTTGAGTATAGTTGCTAGATTCATTAAATATTTACAAACTAAAGAGTCGTGTCAAAATAAGATCTAGCGGAAATGCAAAGTAAACTAACGATGTCTGAGGTGGGTTCATTAGTCTTGCGGAGTATGCAATCTGCTTCTTTTATTTTTTTCATCAGTATATTCTGTTTTTGTTGAAATGAATTAAATCAAAATATGTCAAACTAATTGATAAGAAATGATTCAAATAAATTAATTACGTTCTCCTTGACTTTGCGAACTTACAGTGAAAACGAGCCATAAAATGGTCACCAGAACCTGGTCAATTAATTTAGAGATCCATATGCTCCTGCTTTTCGGATATTTACTCTTTACATTATTCAACTAGATTTTTTTTAAATTACACATTGGATAAGTTTTGTTTTGTTTTGATTAATAGTGATTTTGAAAAGCTGACCGAAAACGATTCATTACTCTTGACTTATGCATGCTTTGTCGCACATTGAAATCTTTTAAGGCTAATTTTTTATTCAACGGACTCAAAAACAGTTTGAGATGTGTTACACGAGGAATTTGGGTGACATTTTGTTGCTAAGAAAAAAAAAGCTTTACGTATTTGATTTGTCAACAGGATATTAAAATAACATGTTTAACAAGTTTAAAGAGACGATAACCAGTTGTTATCTTGTCCGATACTGACATCAAACGATAGCTTAGACGGTACCGAAACATAGGTAGTAACCTTTAAAGTCTGGGGGATGAGTTTTCACATTTGTAATTTTTAACAACACTGTAATGAAAAATTATATTATAGAGGAGAAAACTACCTTTTTATTTCAGTCCCTGGTTCATCATAATTAAGTAATACGTAGATGATTGACGACATATTGACATATTGAGGACATGTCAGCCAAATCGGGAAGACACTATTTTAAGTGATTGAATAATTATTCAAAAATAATAGAATACAAACAATCAAGATTTGCATTTATTCGTAACTTGTTGAATAGTGGAATAATAAAGGACAGCTGCTTTCAATTAATGGATAAGTATGCAAAACTAAGGCATAAAAGGGATTTTTCAAATACACGAATGTTTTTGTGTATACATCTGATATTGTACCTATTTAAGTTAAGAAAATCGGAATATTGACATTGTTGTGACGGGCGCAATATGTTGAACATTTTACGGATCATTCAGACAGTTACAAATGTTTAAAGCTCAACGCAAATATCACATGTCAGTGCCAGCTTACCTCAAAGAGGCCAACGACATATACAATGCTGTCGAGCAAAATTGGTTAAAAGCGTTTCATATACTGAGAGGAAATTGATGCAATATTGAGGCAGGCATCGTCTAAGAAGGAGAGGAATACTGGGTCAAAAAGACAGTAAGCAGTTATGGTATGGACAGGCCATGCGTAGAAATATACAGCGCACGCTTAGCACAGATGCTCGTACCATCCTGATGCATACTTTGTTTCTCAAAGTGTTCAGGTTATCAAAATGTAGAATAGGTAACCAAGTTTTGAAATCGTCGTTTGGTAAAGAACTTTTTAGTTTTATAAGATGTCATATTCCTTACATGCATTAACGTCTTACTTTGTCGAGAAGATATAGTCAATCACCAATTCCCACAAAGTCTTTCAAATTGAAAGGTAAATACTAGTTGCAGAATGGCAAAACAAGAAATAAGACACTATTATTGACTTAAAGCTTACATTCTGTTAAAAGCACGTATGGTGTTCACTTCCATAAAGTGGGATATCTTCCTCTATTAATTATGTGATAAAATGGGTTTCTTTTAACTAGTTACGTAATTTTCAACGAGGTATAAACACGACATAATTTATCTTTTAAAGGCGTGGTTGCACAGCCTGTTTATGTAATTCAGTTTTTTTATATATATATTTAAAATATATTGTAACGGTATCAAAATCACAGTAGTTGAAGAAGGCCATGATACACCGTATAGAAGCTTCTCACTCACTGTCACATAATTTGTCAGGGCGTTGCGTATAGTTGTCAGATTCATTAAATATTTACAACCTATGCTGGAAGGTATCTTATCAAAATAAGAGAGGAAATGCAAAGCCTGAGGTGAGCTCGTTAGCCTTGTGGTGTATGCAATCTCTAAAATAAGGATCATTTTGAGAACTTGAGAGGGGAATTTATGAGAGAGGTTTTTCTGATCTTTATTTATTTATTTTTTATTTTTTTATTTACTCATTTTTTTCCCTTAATATATTTTACCTGTGCTCAGTCCGGTGGAGGAGAATTTACACCTTCTGTTTCTGTTTGAATAAATTTTTAATTAATATTTTTTTTAAAAAAGTAGGAAAAGGATTCATTACTCTTGATTCATGCATGCGTTATAATGCAGTTAAATCGTTTAACAGATTAAGGATAATCTTCAACGGACGCAAATATACAAACAGATACTAGTCATGCTAGTAGTACAAACAATCAAGATAGTTTGCATTCGTTACTTTTTGAAGTCTTTGAATAGTAGATCATACAGGGTAACTTCTTTCTATTGATAAATCAGCAAAACTTAACCCATTGTCTGATAAGTATACAATCATCAAAGAGTTTCAATTGTTGTGACAGGGGTTCAATCGTCTGTAACTTTATATACCAGGGTTTTAAGCTGTGAATATTAGGTGGTACTCACAAATAGGTACAAAAGGGGGTGTGGAAAGTA
>JXSR01S001326.1:42917-69975 GCA_000969725.1 Ophiothrix spiculata
TCATCATACGGTATTTTGTTTTAAGACATTCTTAATTGCAAGAAATCACAACTCTTTGATACCATGGAAAAAGTAGATAAACTTTATCTACTTTTTCCAAGTTGATACGTTGAAGCAGACCCTCGACTAACTTGATAAGTCAGTGGATCCCTCATTTTACATGTGAACCAACTTGATGCTTAGTTAAGCCCTATTTGTCGAGAGTATACATGGTATAGTGAGAAATGTTTTAAATCCAAAACAGTATACGATGTGACACGTACACAAAATCAAAATTGGAAATTTGTCACATCCGATTAAATTGATTCGAAACAATTCCCCTACTCATTCCAGATAACGATCGTATTATGTAAACAGTTAATCGTTGACACAGACTTGCCGAAGAGATATCCTGGATACATTTTGTGAGTATCACGAAACGACAAAAGACTATCAGACTGTGGTGCAGACTCAGTGAAGATCAAATCAATATTTTTGTGACGTGTGTGAATTTGATGTATCAAGATCATTTTCTCCCAGATTATTATTTTATAGAAATGTAATCCTATATATGAAACCATTCATCTCAAACCAGCAGTAAATGCAGATTCTTGTCATTTTCACTTATTTAAACATTAGCAAAGGATAAAAATGACACGTAAACTTCATTCGGTTTCAGTCCGTCAAGTTATGGTCCGTCAAAGCATAGATCTGTGGTCAAAGGTTCTCATGGAGTAAAAGATGAAATACTCAGATAAAGCTGTTCAAGGATAAGTAGGGCATAAGCCCATGATATTTTCTGATGATTGTCCCGGAAAATGCAGATATATTTCATATTTCTAATCACGTTTCTAGAATGATACTACGGTTCTTTGAAGTATAAAGCACAAGGATAGCGAATCTGTCAAAAATCAATTTCGGCAAATTACGACCTTGCATGTATTTTCATATGTAGCGCAAAATAACGTTTGCTTCATTTACGGCTGTATAGAGATGAACATATATTTTGCAAACAACATTATGGCACCGACAGATATGCGCCTTAGTTTACGAATAGCCGCCCGGGCTTGCAAGTGATGTGATATTGAAATCAAAATAAAAATTGTAAATGACGCTGCGCTGCGCTCTTTTTGTCGTTGTTGTCATTTGGCAAAAAAACTGACGATTGTTTGCCAAATGTATTATGGGAATAGATGTATTGTGTGCTTTATTAAATTGTATTATTATGTTTTAAAAATATACTTTTACTTTGGCTTTTAATTCCTACTACGCGAAGCCAATGAAAATATTATTATTATTGAGTATCAGAGTATCCAGTCTAGATTTGAAAATGGCAGTAACGCTTTAGTTATTATGCTGTAAATGGGTCATATTTTTCAAATATTGCTATTACAAAAAGAGACTTACTTAACATTACTCATTGCATTTATAATGTTTATCGAATAGAAGTTTTCCTTGTTTATGATAAAAACTGTCGTATGTCTACATTTTTGAACCTGGGACGATAAATACTAAAGTATTTATAGTCCCAGTTTTGAACATAACTGTTGTATATGTTGTATATGTTATTTACCATTGTTTACATACGTTTTAACGTGACAGTGCGTTCTCTTGTTTTTATCTATTTACAGGGAATATTTTCGAAAAGGGATTGGAAACGCTTGGACTTCGAGTTGTCGTGATAATAGGAGCAGCTATTGGTTTATTTCTCCTCATTACAATAATGCTATGTATAGTATGCTGTTGCTGTTGTGGAAAAAGCAATGATAGCAACCAAAAGCAGTACAGAGCGCCACCAACGCCAAGACCCGGATCGTATCCATCGCATGCATCAAATTATTCGTCTTACTCGTCGTCTGCTTCAACAACAGGAAGACCGCCATATCCCATGCATTATCCTCCGCACTATCCTCCAATCCATAATGGAGGCTACGCAGTAGCATATAATCAAACCAATGGCAGGATGGAATTTCCTCACAAAGTGTGAACGGGAATAGGAACTAAGTTTATTTCAAATCTGTAAAGTGCGCCGCCAACGTTCCTGTCATTTATACTTTATGTCCGCCATCTTGAATTTTACAATGACAATGTATCTTTGAGTTTTTGCAAAGAGTTCGCCAGGAATGGTGTAGTCGACTTTTGTGCTTGTACGCCATTAATGTTGAAAAACAAACCACCTTTATCTGAAATTGTTGGTGTCGAGATCAGTGTTGTGTGAACACGGTTGTTTTGTGCTATTTTTTATTACAAAGTGCGAAAAAATTTATCCAGGGTATTGATAATGTGTCGTGATTTAGTCGACACATTTATATAATGTATTATATTAAATCTGAATCTTTTTCTCAATCTTAGTAATGTATGTAATTCGTTCATTAAATGTATACATGCCACGTGTACCCTTTCCAAAGAAAATGTGTAAAACAAACATTGAACGCAACGGCAATTTGCACAGCACAAGAATACAATGGGATTAATCCATTTATCGAATTAGTGACAAAGGTGGTTTTCAATGGAATTCACGTCGTTAAGCTCAGCACAAGTATACAATGGGGATCAATTGTCGAATTAGTGATACTTTGGTGATTTTCAATTGAATTCAACTCGCTGAGCACAGCACAAGAAGACAATAGCACCACACAAGAATACAATAGAGACCCACAAAATTAGTGACAGTAGAGTGGTTTTCAAATGAATGCACGTCAATGAGCACGGCTCAAGAACACAATAGGGATCTATCATAGGATTAGTGACAGTACCAGTAAAGTGGTTTCAATGGAATTGCCGGGCGTCCAATGTTCACTTTGCTTTGTGCTAGTCATAGACTTAAAAGTTATAATATATAATTTAGAACTACCGGAAATAGTGTCATAATTTGTTGGCCTAATTAGTTAGGAATTACATGCGATGTAGGCCAAGCCATTCTTATTGGGTACACAATGTGATTTGGTGCAAAAAGTATTCGTTTTTATAACAGAGGCTTGATGATAATAATAATAATCATCAAATGGTCATCAAATATACTTTTGTCACTT
Organism: Ophiothrix spiculata; assembly: GCA_000969725.1. Taxonomy (NCBI): domain Eukaryota; kingdom Metazoa; phylum Echinodermata; class Ophiuroidea; order Amphilepidida; family Ophiotrichidae; genus Ophiothrix; species Ophiothrix spiculata. Next base: position 45,929 of record JXSR01S001326.1, read on the forward strand.
GTTTGTGCGATGCTATATTTGTTTGTTTGTTTGTTTGTTTGTTTGTTTTATATCAATTCGGCATTTCCGTCGTTTTGTGTCACCAAAAAGTAATGGTTTGGCTCCGCTTGTTAGAGAAAAATGTTCAAAAAATGTTTGGACAGAATTACAGTCTTTTAGGGAGAAAAAACTACATTATTGTATTTCCACATAAGAGAGTAGAGAAAGATGCTGTAAAATTAGGTACTGTGATACCTAGCAAAAAATAATACAAATCAGTAACAGTTTTTTATGTCAAACGTGTTCAAAACAATGTGGAGTGTGTTTGTGCTCAGGCTTGATGTATAATGATCATGTTCTTTTATATCTGAATATAAACGTGCCAATAGAAAACATTTTGGAAAAGGGTAGATTTTTTGTACTCCAAACATGTGCTGTTGATACACAGGATGTTATGATTTTTTCCTACTGTAAATAATTCCACGTGGAATTGGATGTTGTAGATACATTGATACCTTTAAGCTGGTTTCAGAATGTCTGCCGTGGTGGACACACGACTAGCGTGACATCAAAAAAGTGAGCAAACTCGACACCGAGACAATTTTGCGGCAAGCATGACAAGCAGAAATATCGATTACCTTGTCTTGATGGTCGTATCGCAACGACAAGTCTTTTTGAGTTGGAATGAATTCAACTTTTCTTACGATAAACCATCGTAGCAATATGCAAATGTGTCATGCATGCTGCATTAAACATTTTAACAACTCAAAATTGACAAATCGTGGTCGTCTGCCGCAGCTACAAGCTACAACTGCGACAGCTACTCTGAAACAACCTTTATTTGCATGCTATTTAAACTCACCAAATACAAAGCCCGTGGTTGCCGCATGTATAGCCTATCATCTTTAAACCCTCGGTCACTTGGCCAATAAATGTGAAGATGACATGTGTATATTATTGCCTTCGTGACCATCTAAAGGTTTCAGTTACCTTGCTTTGCTTGAAGGGAAAAACTATGTACATATGATCATCTCCTTTTGGGGATAGCGTGGCCAATAAAGGTCTCACTAGGGTTTAAAGTCCTTTGGAGCTATGACAATAGTCTGGGTCTCTATTAAGAGCTTATCATCATTCTACATGCACCTAACACGTACACTCGTACCATGTTTAGTAATTCACTATCCGTGGAAGGAAGATGTCATGGACACCGAGTCCATGGGACTATATTCCCTTCGTAGAAGGTATCTGGTACTTCCCACAATGCATTGCACCCAATTGAATTGTTTGAACAGGTTGTAGTATGAGTAGTGACTAATAGATCTTAAGTACTAGCTGAGCAGAATTAATAGCGCTTCGCCCATGTTTTGTCGCTAACGATCTCAACAATAACTTGTACAAATAATCCCATTTGGTGAAATGCATTGTGGGAAGTACCTGATATCTTCTCTTGACACCACTAGGGTCTATGATCTCTTTTATACCTGAGTTTTAGGACAAGAAGAGAATGATCTCTTTTACAAAGGACACTATGTGATTTGTGTTCTATGTTCAACATGTGATTCACCTGTACCTAGATGTCTGTCATTATACATTTAGCATTAAAAAGCTGCTCAATGCATTTTATCTTTTTGAAATTTGGTACATACATGTATCATAGATGTTATAACTTGCCAATGATATTAAGATATGATTTATTCAGTTTTTCTTTTGTAGTTGATATTCCAACCTTGTTTGATTTATAGAATTTACTATTCAGAATCCGTTTTGATATGATTTTAAAAGTTATGTAAAATTCAGTAACAGTAATATATGACAATGTATTCAAGACATTTTGTCTGATTCCTATCAGTACCTTTTATTTGGAAATGTTTGAATCAAATTTTGTACAATCAAACAATTCGATATAAAATTAAAGGTTTCAAAATGACATGACAATCAAGTAAAATTATCCTTTATATGATTGTATTTATTTAATTATGTATTCAAATTAACAAAAACGGGTCCAGGAGTTGTTTTTGAAAAGGACACCAGTATTATTTATGTTACGTACTTATGCTTTTATTTTCTATTTTAATGTATTGTAATCATGAATTTGTTTATTATGTATGCTATTAAGGGAACAAACGAAATTGTGAATTACTTATTGGTAAAATGCTGGTACCAGAGAATATGTGAGAATGGATCACTTCTCGAAGTGAATGGATGTGGAAAATGTTCTTTAATAATCACCCCAGCCTAATATTATATTTCTGAATTGGAAAATATGATAGGCTAATCAATGCATAATCACCATCAGTACTGATAGGGAGAACTTGATTACCCCATAAATGCACGTATTTCACTATCAACAATTTAAACATGTTAAAAGAAATACTTTATTAGTTGGTCATAGTTTAGTTCGTTCTCTTAAAGATGTTATCGAGTTAGGTTTATCTAACGATTGTTGTTGTGTTATTTTCTTACATCTGCCACTTAGTACACACAATAACGTAAGTCCTATATCTACTTTCAAATGCAACAATTACGGGTGGGAATTATGTAAGAAAAGCGGCATGTGGATGTGCATATCTGCAGAATGCTGTCGATTTTGATCCAATCAGGAAAGTATTCCCCCATAAATCAAGTCATTTGGCTTGTGACTTCATGTTTCTCTCTTTTTTCCTTTTTTTTTTTTTTTTTGGTATTATGGTGTTTGAATGGAATATAGCTATACATTAGCCTGTAGAGCCCCAGGATGCCCCCTTTTATATATATGTTTCATTTAAAACAAAAGTGTTTTTGTAATCAAAAAATGAATATAATGCAATGCAATGTTGATAGCTTCAATGTGATTTTAACTTATTTTAGGACATAGCGCTGAAGTATTGATAGAATACACAAATTCGCAAGAGGTTGAACTTGTGTACAAATTCTTGTAGTAATCAACTCATCGTTAAAAACTAAGTATAATTATATAACGTCTAGTACATGTTAATGACTTTGTAAATAAATATATTTGTGATTTAAGAGGTAGGAGTATTGAATACAGACCTATTTTTGAAGCATGCAGACGGATAAACCTTGCGTTGGGTATGAACATTTATCTGATCTATGTAGATCTGAAACAAAAACTTTCATGGTTTGATCATTTTCAATGTCGGTGATCGATGGACAAAGTCAAAAGATACAAACATTTACCATTAGAATGAGACAATGGGGTATTACAAGCACATTATATTTAAGGCAGTTCATGACTGCTACAGATTTACAACTCTACACAATCCGGTAGAAATCAGTGAGATGTTGCTGAGTTCAATGCAAATGCAGAACAAGTAGTCTCTCTACTTTTGTTCAGCTGGTACAAGTCCAATGGGCCAAACACGTTGTTAACAGTCACAGTGTAGACTGGCTTGACCAAGAAATAGGTTAGTATATGTATTTTAACAGGTTTTGAGTTTAAGGAGCAGGGGCAGGATTCTGACATTTGATAAGGTCAATTTAGAAATGCTCATTAGAAACCAGATTTGTCGACCTTATCGACATGATCAAAAGTCGGTATCTTGCTCATGTCTCTTTACTCCAACCCTGGTTAACAATACATAACACAGGCCTACTACTCATCTCATACCTGTCAAGTCTCCCGATTTTGTCGGGTTTCTCCCGATTTTTGGAAGTGCTCCCGATCGGGTTTACATTTTAAGCCAAGTCTCCCGATATTTTTATCATCTTTGCTATTATGGGCGCACATCCGGGGCGCACACCCACACTTCAGAACGTCATTGGAACGTAGCTGATACGGTGATTTTTGAACTTACGAGTTGATGTGTTTTTGAAAAGCCCGTGAATTCCATAGAAATTGATCTCACACGAAATCTCCCGATTCAGAATTTTGAAATGATGACAGGTATGTCATCTATATATATTTCTTGGATACGTCTGCATACTTACTGTGCACCATGGGGTAAAATTACAATTTGAAACTTTGCCGAAGAACATGGAATTTCATTACATGATAGTGTGCAATGGTGTGTGAAATATGAAATTTTGTTTAAACATTAGAAATGCTTCATCTTATACTGTTGGATTGTAAGACAAAAATGAAAAATTTTATTTTTCACAAAAAATGGGGTATCTCTGTGTCTAGATACTACATGTATTCTGAAATATAACAATATTTGAACTTATTTTTATTCATCAAGGATATAAATCCACCGTGAAAAGCACGAAGACCACCAAGATATCATGGTATGAATTCTATTTTTATTTACGTTTTTAATGTTTGAGATAAAGAAGGTGTTTTATTATCATTTAGACATAGTTTCTCATTATCTCTTTTTTCATAATTGTTTTGTACATATACAGTAAACAGACAAGATTCTTCGCTACTTTTTTCGAACATAAAAATTATGTTTTTGTACAGATTTTTTTATGAATTAGTACATACCATAATGGTATGTAAAAATATGGGCTCAGTTTATGTGCAACTTTGAATGTCAACTTTAATGTTAAGATATGATATGTGTTTGTGTTTAAATAAACTTTCAAAAATACCAAAGAAATGCTTTCATTTGTTTAAATGTTGCCACTATTACCTTAAGGTCAGAGAAATTTCATCAAGGTGCAGCATTGCATCTATTGGTAGAATTTCTCATCTGTTATAAAAACGTTAACGTACCTGAAGTCAAATCAAACCATTTCGAGCATTCCCATTGCAAATCATTGCGTCTGTCAGAATCCAGACTAGTTTACTATAGCTACAATCTAATTTGTGTCCCGTCATGTCTAAAGGTACCTTAATACCGGCATCGTAAATTACGAGATACAGGCCATTGAAGCTGAGCATAGTAAAAAATCACATCCAAGGTCGAATTTCTAATTTCCTTTGAAGTGTATTCTATCATATTAATCAGGTTCCAACATCCAAAACATAAGACAAATGTTTTAAAAACCGAGATAAAAATCCTTTCTCCATTCACGTTTAATCAGTACAGAAACTTTAAACTTGATTTTCTCAGAACTTTAGTTTTCGGAATCACCCCGATACCTTTTCCCAATTTGGATGTAACTTTGTAATCGAACATCCAATAACCAAAAGCAAGGTGTCATTTTAAAGCTGAAAATATAATCTTTCAGATGAGACCAAAAAATCAATTTTAATTTGGCCGACCTTAAGGTACCTTTCGATATGACGGGTCACATTTATTAAAATGTATTAAAAATCGAGATAAAACTCCTCTCTCCATTCAAGTTTTACTCAGTACAAAAACTTTGAACTCGATTTTCTCGGAACTAAAGTTTTCCAAATCAACCATTACCTTTTACCAATTTGGATGTAACTTTGCAACTGAACATCCAATAACCAAAAGCAAGGTGTCATTTTAAAGCTTAAAATCAGCTTTCAGATGAAATCAAAAATTCGCTATTGATTTTGGGACCCTTAAGGTACCTGTCGATATGGCGGGTCACTAACCTTACTTAGGTCCCTTTAGGTCAAAGTCGTTACATTGCAGATGATTTTTTTTGCACAGGTATTCAGATGACCGTACAATTGTTGAAGAAAACTGGCTCCAAAGCTATTTAGTGGTAAAAATTAGCCGTCAGAATACGATATTTTCATTTTAATGGCTTGAACACAAAAAACACTTGAATAATGTTCAAAATTATTTTTGAGAAATACGTTTTGGTTTTAAAGAAGTTCATATTAATCTTCCAAATTCAAAATGGTCTACAAAATAGCTTTTTTCACCAAATTGACCAAAACAGCTTTAAAATGCCTTATATCATAGCATTGATAATTGCACCAAGATCATTTGATCTCTGATTAATTATGTTCTTATACTATTTAAATTCAATATGGCGCCCGTGCTTAGATCCCAAATGGCCGCCAAAATACGTTTTATACGCATGAAAGGGTGAAGCAACCATATGATAAAAAAATTATAGGTCGAAAAGGTGGTTTCAGAGTTATAAGAGTAGCGTTTGTATCCAAATTAGATTATTACAATTTTTGAAATGGTGCCAATACTAAGATGTAAAATGGCCGCTAAAAGACTAATTGTATTTAGGTTGAGGTTACAACAAAAATAATTATCCCTAAATTAGATTGTTTAAATGTTTTAAATCATAAATATGTGTTAATGTACAGGGTTATAATTTATTTCATTCAAAAAAGTAGAAAGTTTTCAAAAAAACTTTTCCTTTTGGATCACACATTTTCTATCGAAACGTCTTTTAAATTATTTCTTTTTAATTTCACAAGCCAGTGAGCCGATATTTGTTTCACAAGATAATTTTAACCTTTCACGTCCAAGTTCATATCTTAGGTGAAGACTTTATGTGCAACTATATAATGTCACTGTAAAAAATGAGTAAATGAATGGATATGGATAGATACAATTTAGATACAAAAATAAATACCAACTTCATCATCATCATGCTTCATCTGCGGAGCAGGCAGGCGACTACAAGATTTCTCCAAGCACATCGATCTTGGGCAATTGTGGCAATTTGGTCAGCTGACACATGATCGTCATACCCAGCAGATGATTGATATAAGATAAGTAAGAGGTACGAGGACGCCCAGGCCTCCTCTTGCCATGTGGTGGAATGTAGAGAGCATACAGTATGACAGGCTCTTCCTCTTGGAGACGAAGGGTATGCCCCAGGAAACTCATTAATGCCTTCACTATAGACTTGGAGAGGTGGTCGAGGAGAGCAATTTACTGTCATATTCTCTGTCTTCGGTACACTAATAATAAGGCCGAGGTCTTTTGCTGCTGCTGCCTGCTGTTCTTGTCAGCTGGGCCTGTGCCTGAAGCATGGTAGATTCTAACAGAGCAATGTAATCAACAAAATCCATGTCATTTAGTACCTTCGCTGGGTATCTCCTGGAACGACAGGATGGGTGACAATTCCTGAATCGACATCTGGCGTAGCCTTCTTTAGTAGGAAGTCAACCATAATGAAGAGGAAAGGACTCCAGTTGACACTTCCAAGGGGTCTGAAATGTTTCCATCCACCATCACTGCATTTTCGGAGTTCATATACAGTGTATTTATAGCATTGACCACAGCTTCGGGTATCCCATAGTGACATAACAAGCTGTAACACGGCAAACATAACTCTCCTGTCAATAGAGTCAAAATGCTCAGTTCACAAACATAGCTCAGAACGGTCTGATGTTGCGTGTTACAGCACTCTCTAGGATGAAGATCAAGACTTACCAAATGGATGACCAAACCAGACAAAAAACAGAATACAAGCTAACCAGACCACCTATGGTGGTCCACAAATGGGTTGCGAAAGGAAAGTATTTTGAGATAGAAAGGTTGAAAAAGAGAAGGTTGAACTAGGGAGGTAGAGGGCGCTAAGAACCTCACTCTGGCAGAAAACAAGGCCAGCCCATCACCATAATTATATAAATATTGACACCTTAACCTACCATAATCAGTTAAAATCAGCCTTCTTGCCATTTTTCCAGATGAATCCCAATTTTGGGATAATAATAACTACTACCATCGGTGTATCAATTCATCTCGTACCAATTTTGTTTTAAAGGAATTCTTATTTAAAGGTTGCAACTCCCCCAGAGGAGGGTGGTCGTGGCAACTGTTACCGATCCCCGTTGACGTCATGTCCTATACCGCCTCTGGCGTGAAGCCGTTGGGATTCGTGGAAAAATACTTCTTCCGGGATGATCACCAAAATTATTTTCGTAATCGGTAAAAAAATATGATAACATATATAAAAAGTGGGGTTCACGCGTTAACCCCAGCGGATTTGGAATGACATAAATGTGGTTGATTACTATATAAGAACACTTTTGCATTTTTTTGAGGAAAGGTAAAAATATGATCTTTGGAATTTTTTTCTTCAATACGTGAGACGTGACCCAATAGGATCACTGTTTGATGGGTTCATTTAATAATTTTTCGACAAAAATGCACTGTTATAATAAATGCAAGCCCTTTAAGTGTTTAAATTAGTTCTGGAATTAGGTGTTGAACTGTAATATTTGTTTCCATTATTTAATTTCACATTTTATCTATTAAAAAAAATGCTCATTTAGATCAAAAAACATCCTTTTTAGCCCATATTTTGAAATTTCATTATTGGTGGCGCTATACATGTTTTGAAATTAATTATATGCATATTGCATAAATCAAATATTTGTTGTGTGAATTTAACATGAATAAAATTTGATTTGGGTCTCCTTTACCTTATCCATGTGTCAAATGTCAAAACTAAGGGTCATAGATTCTTAAAACCTGGAAAATTGATTTATGGAAATAGCGCCACCAATAATGTGCCTTTAGCATTAAACAGGCGGCGGCGGACACGATTTCTAGAAGATACTAGATTTAGGGATGAGGGATTTCAAAAACGCAAATTTAGGGAACGATTTACGTGTATTTCTATTGGGTCACGTGACTCACGTATTGAAGAAAAAATTCCAAAGATCATATTTTTACCTTTCCTCAAAAAATTACAAAAGTGTTCTTGTAGTAATCAACATAATTATGTCATTCCAAATCTGCTGGGGTTCACGCGTGAACCCCACTTTTTATATATGTTATCATATTTTTTACCAATTACGAAAATAATTTTAGTGATCATCCCGGAAGTTGATTTTTCCACGAATCCCAACGGCTTCACGCAAGAGGCGGTATAGGACATGACGTCACCGGGGGATCGGCTACGATGGCGTGTATACCGTCCGGCAACCAGTAACAGTTGCTACGACCACCCTCCTCTGGCATTAAATGGCTATATATTATTAGTGATCAAACAGTGGTGAGGAATACACGTAAATCGTACCCTAAATTTGCGTTTTAGAAATCCCTCGTACCTAAATCTAGTGGATGCTATTTATCGTGTCCGCCACCGCCTGCACCTCCCCGTTGCACTATGATAACATTACTATAATCATTTTGTGATTTCCTTATCAAACTTCTGCTATTCAGGTTTTGATGTTACCACCCATTGCTACATTTAAACTGTTTATCTTAGTATCAAGAGTGTAAAAATTCTGTTTCACATCTTACAAGATCTTTTGAAGAAAAAAGGTCATGATATATGCATCACTACATGTAGCCCTGTTGTAGACACGCAATAAGGCAAAGCCAATACTGACATAATGACACCAGTTATAGCTCATTCGAAAATTTATAATCATTTCATATTTGCCTTCCTTAATACTGAGCCAATGAGTCTCATTGACATATCAAACTGTGGTAAAATTTCCCAAACAATTCGTTAGTAACATTTTTAAAACATTCCACCCATAAAATAATTTATTTATGTACAAACATATTAAAGTCAAGTGACCTTCGAACAGACCTTGCAACAACACCCTTAGGTTTTCCCCGCTGCATAAAAACGCAAAAGCAACTGACCTCAGGCATTCGGGTAATCTCTTTTACATCTCTTTTACATCCTTTGCGGTCATTTTGATGAAAAAAAGGTACCACCAAAGGTGGGTGTAGGGGGCTGGTGAGGCCCCGGACAATTTTAAGTCACCATTTTGAAAAATATATGCATGCTATGAAGCTGAAACTTGCATAACATGTTAGAATTACCATTTACCTTCTTTATTAGCAAAAAACCTGATGAAAATCCGTTGTTTAGAACTTTTATAGCAAAATTGAGAACTTGGTGGCCATCAAGTTTGCCAAAATCCCGATTTTCCAATCCGGACGAACTTAACTACGTAATGCCTTGGCCGATTTTTGTGATCTTGGTATCGATGGATAGGGAAGGACCATACCTATCTATTGATAGCAAAACCAAGTTCATAAGGGATTCCGTTCCAAAATTAAGGGGGTTGCAACCCCCCCCCCCCCTTGAGTAGACGTGTTACAAAAATAGCCTGGGTAGACGAGGGTTAACCAAAGGTAGCCCCTGTGTTCGTGGTTCAGATATAAAACATGCTATTAAAAAAGATCACCGAGCAATTAACCTATCAATGTTAGTATCAATAAATATACAGTTCAAAAGAAATAAGTCCCCCCCCCCCTTATAACTAAATTCTAATGATGATTTTCAACATCCCTAGGATGTCAACTTAATGTATTTAGATGTTAACAATTAAAAAAAATGTTCCACGGGGGTCTAATTAGCATATTTCCAAGATGGCCGCCGAAATACTATTTTCATTATAATGGCCTAAAAGTATCTTGTTAAGAACTTTATATTTAAAATTATAATTGGGAAATGGCTGCTGAAACTATAACAAATGCATCTGTCTCCAAATAATGTCATATGCATATTTAAAATACAAAATGGCCGCCAAAATAGCCGATTTTAATTAAAATCGACCAAAACAGCCTTTACACTGCCTGATATAATAAATAATCAACAGGAAATAACATTTAGGGTTACGAAAAGATCATTTAACCCCAAATAATATTGTAAGCCTGTACCAAAACTAAAATGGCGCCTCAGTTCTGAGATTCAAAATGGCCTCCAAAATGTATTTTTTTTATGCGCAGAAATGGGTTAGAAGCACTTTTTAAAAAAACAGTATCAAAAACACCAAATGTTCAAAATGGTTGATTGAAAATGGCTTAAAGGGTAACAGTAGTAGCATTTCTTCTTAAATAAGGGTGTTGCATGTTTTAAATCCAATATTGGGCCTGTTTTGAGATCCAAATATGATTTTAGGCACAAAATGGTTTAAATTTGCTTTTAATAGGTATCAAACACAAAATGGTCATTTTGTGCCTCTAAATCCATTTTTGCACATAAAAACGTATTTTGGCGGTCAGTTTGAATCTCAGTACAGGATCCAAATTGAATTGGAATCATGCTAGCACCCTTATTGGGGAAGAAATATTCTTGTTTTTACCCTCAAAGCCATTTTCCATCAAATATTTTTAAACATTTTGTGTTTTTGATACCGATTAACATAATTAAAAGCAAATTTATCCCATTTTTGTGCCTAAAATCATATTTTGGAGGCCATTTTGGATCTCAGAACAGGCTCCATATTGGATTTTAAACATGCAACACCCTTATTTGAGAAGAAATGCTACTATTGTTACCCTCAAAGCCATTTTCCATCGAGTATTTTAAACATTTGGTGTTTTTGATACTGTTTTTTATTTGAAGTGCCTCTAACTCATTCCTGCGCATAAAAAATGCATTTTGGGGCCATTTTGAATCTCAGAACAGGCGCTATTTTAATTTTGATACAAGCTTACAATATAATTAGGGGTAAATGATCTTTTCGTAACCCTAAATGTTATTTCCTGTTGATTATTTATAATATCAGGCAGTTTAAAGGCTGTTTTGGTCGATTAAAATCGGCTACTTTGCCGGTCATTTTGTATTTGAAATATGCATATATGACATAATGTGGAGTCAGATGTATTTGTTATAGCTCCAGAAGCCATTTGCCAATAATAATTTTGAACATAAAGTGTTTTACAAGATACTTTAAGGCCATTATAATGAAAATAGTATTTTGCCAGCCATCTTGGAAATATGCAAAGTACACCCCCGTGGGACATTCTTTTAAAATTGTTAACATCTAAACTCATTAAGTTGACATTCAAGATGAACTTCAAAAAACGTCAATACAAAATTTAGAAAACAATTATGAATATCAAGCAAAATAAGCTCAAATTCGATCAAGACCCTTATGGCTAGAAGAGGGTGAGAAATCGTCGAAGTACTCATTTAGAATAAAAACATGGTGACAATAATTCCATAGATTTACGTATTGTTAACGACAAAATCATTACCAGCAGCAAAAACATTTTACGGGAATGTGTAAACTTTAACGAAAATATGTACACGTCTAAAAATATACTCGCTGAATATATTAATGATTATCTGAACAAAACACATCTTGATAATAAGTTAACAAATAATGAGGAAATCAACTGTGATAAAGAAATAACGACTGAAGAATTAGTTTTAGCAGATAAGTCTATTAAACTGGATAAGGCCCCTGGACCTACTAATGGTCTCCCGGTTGAATTTTATTCAACATTCTGGAAGGGATAGGCCCGCTATTCATAAGGTTCGTTATTCATAAGGTTCGTTATAAATGCATGCATGTTCGTAATTCATAATTTAATAAAAGATTCGTTAAAATGTTTTGAAGTGCCTCTAACCCCTTTTTTTAATATAAAAACGTATTTTGGTAGTCATTTTGAATCTCAGTAGAGGCTCCATATTGGATTTGAAACATGTTAACACCCTTATTTGAGACGAAATGTTACTATTGTTGCCCTCAAAGCCATTTCATTAAGTACTTTGAACATTTGGTGTTTTTGATACTGTTTTGACACAATGTTTGAAGTGCCTCTAAACCCCATAAACGTATTTTGGCAGTCATTTTGAATCTCAGTAGAGGCTCCATATTGAATTTGATACATCCTTATTTGGAAAGAAATAATCTTGTTTTTACCCTCAAATCCATTTTCCATCGAATATTTTGAACATTTTGTGTTTTTGATACCGATTAAAAGCAAATTTAACCCATCTTTGTACCCATATTTTGGAGGCCATTTTGGATCTCTGAACAGGCTCCGTATTGGATTTGAAACATGCTAACACCCTTAGTTGAAGGAGAAATACTTCTATTGTTACCCTCAAAGCCATTTTCCATCGAGTATTTTGAACATTTGGGCCCGTATTCCAGAAAGATGTTTAGCTAAACCATTGTTTAACTGAGCATCAACTGTCCAGGAATGATACGCATCATTGCAGCTTTCAAGCAGAAAAGTTCAATGAGTCGTGCTGTTGACGAGAAATAAAACCTTGATTTAGCTAAACGCCTTGTTGAATACGGGCCTAGATGTGTTTGATACTGTTTTGAAGTGCCTCTAACCCATTTCAAAGTATAAAAATACATTTTGGCGGCCATTTTGAATCTCAGAACAGGCGCCATTTCAATTTCGATACGAGCTTACAATATAATTAGGGGGCAAATGATCTAGGCTTGTTGTAACCCTTAATGTTATTTTCCTGTTGATTATTATTATAGCTCCAGAAGCCATTTCCCAATAATAAATTTGAATATAAAGTGTTTTACAAGATACTTGTAGGCCATTATCATGAAAATATAGTATTTTGGTGGCCATATATGCTAATTTGACCCCGTGGGACATTTTTTTTTCAATGCCAACATCTAAACTGCACAGAAGCCACCAGATGATCAGTAGGCTTGAGGATGTGTCTCGGATGAGACATGAAACGTCGCCACTCAATTAAATGTAAGTCCAGATGACTAGATGTAATGCTATTACTTGATTTAACATCTAAACTCATTAAGTTGACATCCTAGGGATGTTGAAAATCATGTTAGCATTTAGTTATAAGGGGGTGCTTGGGAATCCCTCTAAAGTGCCAGACAAATCGGTGAAACCCTCAAAGAGATTGTACCTGAGTAGCAGGAATGCAAGTCCACTGTTCTTATTGTCCAGGTTAGCATGTTTCAAATCAAATATTTTTTTGTTTTAAACTAAATTCAAAAAGTGTCTTTGCTTGACCTCCCATGTCAGATAAATGGTTGACGGTGACAATTATCTTGTGGCCTAGCTGTATCACCAGGCATTAAACGTTGTGGGTGGTGTGTGCAATGTCCTTGGAACAAGATGCTTACCCTCATGTGCTCCTCTCAACCCAGGTATCAAATGGGTACCGGTGTAGCAGGAATGGAAGTCCCCATTCCTAGTAAACTTAGGCTAACAACTCTCACGCAACATTAGTTTCACGGTTTATTCCGTTATGGTCTGTGGAAGGCGGACTACCAATTCAGGGGGACTATGATTACTTTCACACCTGCATTCTTCAGTGGTGGGAAGGTAACAGGTGTTGCAATAACCTTCTGCAAAATTATCTAACAAATAAATGGGGTCTGGCCCAATCGCTCTGAAAGAGAACAGCACTCCGACATGTCGAAATACAGGCCGTCTCCTTTACTTTTACCTTTAATGTATCTTGTACACAGCTTGCCTTATGAGAGCCTAATGACTTGCTATCCCAAGATACATTCGATAATGGTCTCCGTTTCACCATTTATCTAGTACATAACAAAATTTGAAATCTGTTATTCATCCATTACGACGGATATATTGGTCTTGCCAGATGTTGGACAAATAACTTAATGTATCATCTGTTATTGTTTCTCTAACTTATGGCATGACCAATCAGTGTGTTGGACTATTCAAATCTGTTTTTAGTTGTAGCAAGGGTTGAGGAATTTTTGATGTTACTTTGAAATGACCTTAGGTCATCTTCTGAACACAAAGTAATTTGAGAAGAAACAGGGCAATCGAATTCTTGTAAAGAATTTCAATATTTCATCATTTTAATTAACTATTTGAAATATTCTTACTACATCATATATCTTCTTACTTAAAACATACTAACAAATTCATCATTATATGTTCCCTTTGATTTCATTCAGACTTATATAAATATTCATAAGATAATTAATCCACTTTATAGCAAATTTTCTGGGATTTCACAATCAACAAGCAGATGTATCATCCCTAGCCTGATATGATCAGATCTACCACTTTTATCAGTTGCAATGCAACTGTCCTAAACTGGCAGTAATGTCATTAGGTTTCTTACTTGGGAAATATTTTTAATAACATGCTGAAAAGAAAAATAACCCATAGAGAGTGAAATCGGAAAACTATTGGATTTACAGCACTATGATATTTATCCCCATGGCCTAATCAGTGTTTATCGAAAGAAAATAACTTGAGTGTTGGGGTAAAACCTCAAAGTGCATTCCAGAGTCCAGCGATTTTATCACTGCAACAATGCAGTCTTTAGATTTTAAAGCGCGCTACTGGTGGCGTGCGTAAGTACCACATATCAGTAGACAATAGGTGTTCTGGGGTAAAGCCTCAAGGTGAGTTAAGAGTCCATCAATTTCATCACTGCAGCATCGCTAGACATTTACCAATACAGTCGTCAGATTTTAAAGCATGCTACGGATAGCATGTGTAAATACTGCGTATCGGTAGACATCAAACAATATACATGTAGAAGTGATGAAATCGCTGAACTCTAAACGTTTCATACAATACATGACATGACGTACATATACATGCACTCTCCTCTTAAAGGATGTAACACCATTTTCAATGATGTCACCACCTGCACTCTATGGTAAGCTAATCCATACATACAGTAGCAACTCGTTAGCAAATAACCTGATAACACAGACTTCCTGATAACAAGTAGTACTTTCCTAGTCCCAAGCCAAGGTTTAACATGTAATTTTGTTTGGATAACACGATGTTCTGATAACAAGTACTAAAATGCTTAATACTTTGAGTTAATGAGTTGCCACTGTATAACGCTGTGTGGATGAAATTCAAGCCAGTAGAAACAATTTTGGAAACAGGGTACTAAAAGAGCATGAAAGACTAGAATGGGTGGCTCTTCTGACAATATATTGCTGTGGAAACAGAGCAAGATGAAACAGAGCATGGTGGTCTTGTGGATATGAACTTATTCCTCACTGTGCATCTGTAAGCCTGTTGAATTACAAAGTAAATTCCACCAGGGGAAAGGTGAGGATTCCATATATTGGGTATATGAGGATGCCGAGTGAATTGCCATGCACACTATTAAAGACAATTTGTAAACATTGGTCTTCATTTTTGAGAATAATCCCTTGGCATGGGTATTTTCAGAAAAAAAAGCCTGTGCACAGGTCCAATTTTTAACTGATGTTAAGCCATAAACACCCCTCATACAAGTTACAACAACAACTCAACAGAATGACACACAGAAAAGGGTTTGACTGTGACTTTTAGATGCAGTGCATTAAATTGCAAACTCACAAAGCCAGAGTGAGAGTAGCAGCATAAAGAACAAAATAGGCCGATGAAATATCTGTAACAAGTAGCCAAACTGAAAGGGACAAAGGGAGAGCTATGTGTATCACTCTGTCTGCCTCCTGCAGCGCCTACACACTGTTTGTGCAAAGTCCTGTGCAACAGATTTTCCCTCCATATCATTATAACATCTAATTTTTGGGTATGATGGGTAACAACGCATTTCACAAATCTTTTTTCTTTCCATTGGAACCACAAGACTTGAACTTGGCAAAGAATTCTTAGTATATGGATGGTTCAAATCCCACTTAAGGATTTGGTTGTTTTATTTTCTCAAATCTTATGCACTGCAACAGAAAGAATGAAGATAGGTACAGAAAACAGTATATATATTGTTTGGTCATATTTTCAGCACAGGGGACTAGATTTTCATTGCTGAACTTCAGCAGTAACTTTTAACAGTAATCATTAATTTATATCTTCATCAGAAAATTAACCATTTTTTAGGTAAGTACTTGACTGTAAGAAAACTGTCAAAAATTGTATACAATGCAGTGACAAAAAGCAAATTGTAGCTATGTTTGGTAGCCCTTGACTTTCGCATGATTGTCTGGTAATAAGTGGTGATCAAATATAACATAGTAATTACAAATAAAGACAAATTTAAATTAGGTTACATTCTGAGTATGTCATTGTTTCTAATTTTTTTTGACATTTGACATAAAAAGACTTTAAGCACAATTAGACAAAACTTGGGTAAAAACCAGCCAATCGCTATACCAAATCTGTGAATACCCACCCCAAAAGGTAAGCACATAAATGTATACCTTGTCAATGTAAGTACACCCCCACCCCTTAAGGGGACTAAATTAAAGGTTATACTCACTATCCAATGGAAAAAGATATTGATGATAATACATAAAAAATCCCATTTATTATTATTATTCATTTTATTTATACAGGGTGGTCCGGCTGGCTCAGCTAACCACAGTTTTTACGCAGGGCCATGTCTAATTCAGCATGTTTCTTGTGATGCTTGTACATATCAATATCAAATTTATACTCTTCTTAAGGATCTACGTGCAAAACTTACAAACTACTGCATTAGCAGGAATATATTTGATAACTCTAATTTGGGTGCAATGTTATTGCATAGTGGACAAGAATTTTGGAACAAGTTTATGTTTGCTCAAGAAATCCAGAATCTGCTTAATTTTATCATTTTAAATGAATTATGTGCATGTATCAAATATTTCAGATTTTAGAATAATTCAATTCTAGTTTGGTGCTCTAAAAATACACTGACAATGAACAGAGTTGATTGGGTAAAACCGGGTCACATGATTTTTAATAGCTATACCTTATCCAGGAAAGTCCTAAATAGTACTTTAAAAAATTCTATTTAGCACTTAATAGTACTTATGAAAATACTATTCAGCGCTATATACTACTTTTGAAAGTACTATATTTAGGTCTGCAGTCTGCAGTCATAAATTTACTTTATGCGCGAAGTAACTTTTACACACACAAATATGTACGCATCAAACTTACACACACAAGCTATTACGCACATTCACCTAACATGCAAATTTGTTGTAAGCATTGTGTGAGTGTGATAAGATTCATAACTAAATTATGCTTTTTGGCATGTAAAAATGATACAAATATGAAATTTATTAATGCCATATATAAAACAAAAATATACCGACTTTTTCTGATCTTTAGATTAAAACTATGGTCCTTCAGTGACTCAAATTTTGCTATTCTACTTCTTTTTGCCTTAGTAAAATAGCAATTTTAGTCACTTCAGGTCTATAGTTTCAACCAGAGATCTTCACATCAGTATATATTTGTAAACTGTAACTCATCCTCAGAGTCACACAGAGGAGAAATAAATCAAATACAACATGTTATATCAGTCAAGTAGGATAATCTATCTATCCAATAGCCAGTACTGTTATCCCTTGGCCTTAGGGTATAGTCAAAGTGGGAAAGACAGATCCCCTACCTCACATATAACCATGTGGTATTTATATAATACCAAAGGAAATAAAAAAGAAGAATCCGTGCTCGCTGCCCAGCTATTGGGCTAAGTTCCAAATCTAGAGGAACAATAATTCTAGCGACAACAAAATGGTGGTAGGCATCAATCCTCCTTTTTAATTTCTTTGATACATACGAGGAGGTATCAAAAAGTTTTAAGATCACCAAGAAGAAATACAGCCACGAACATAATTGTATTATCATGTGGCCCTTAAGTCATCTTTACATAGCCAATGTGCAAAGTAAGCCATTCTCCAACTTTAAACTGATATAAGTGTCCACAGACAGACTTTGAAGAGGTCCTCTTTTAGCCAAAATAATCTGCATTGTATTTCGCTAAAATCAACATTTTCAGGTAGGCCGTGCTTTATTACGTCATTATAACATCATTTTTAGACTGAATTCCATAATTTTGGTAGCAAACGAAAGAGAATATCTTAACCTATACTATGGTATCAGATATTTAAACTTTGGGTGTGTCATCATAGAATTACTGGCATGCAACCCTTCAAATGCAGGGATTTAATCATGCCACATATCTTTGATTTCTCCATGCAGTTTATCTGGTTAGTGGAGGCAGGTTGTTGACTCTATCGACAGCTTTATATAAATGCCATTGATATCATTTTTGCACCATAATGTACAAAAGGACAAGTGACCATCCTGACAAAAGTTCACTGATATAGCTCCTTTCCTTCTGGATGATCTTTAAAACTTTTTGATACCCCTCGTATTGACATATCTGATGTATACGATGAATTTGATCAAAATCTAGTTTTTCAAGAAATATTACTTTAAGCTTTGCCATGGATAAATACGAAAAAGCTTTGCATCAAACAAATTGCAGAAAATAAATTAATATATAAAAGCTAAAATGTTCTCTTAACTATACAGATCACACATGGTCGTCATTGAGACATATTCCACATCCACATTACTCACTGCTATCAACAGTATATTCCGGGAAGGTTCCTGTACGGCCTGTACCTTTGATATTACTGTCCATTAACAATTACTACGATAACAAAGATATTAAAACTAAACATTTAGTTGATTGAGACTGCAGAATTCTATCAAATTCCACATCATGATAAAATTATAAAACCCCATCATTAAAATCAGTAAATGTACCATTTCCATGGTACCGTGGTACCTTAGCATCTTAATTTCCACAAATAACTCGGCACAACTACACAACTTATGGTGCATTTCACCATTGGCTGTCGAGGGATTTGCTTATGGTTCAAGAAAATCAAAGAACATATGAATTTGTTGAATGGGAATTTTTTAAATTTTGAATTCTATCTGCCAAAATTGTTTGTATATTTTTCAAAAAGAAAAACAGACAAACATTCATATTTCAAAACGAAATTTGTAGTATTGGCCCTATTTATTCTCAGACTTAAAAAAAATGATCACAAACATTCAAGGATATAAATCAAACAAATTGTCCCTTGCCCCTTCACAACACTTTGACAAAGTAGTACAGACATAAAGGAACCTGTTACTTGATCCCTGATGAAAAGGGGTTTACTCTTTAGAAACGTGTTCAGTTTATCCCCTGCCCCTCTACTGTATCTATGTTAGAGAAATATAAATCTGTCAACAAGTTTTGTATCGTTAGGCGAGTCTGTGTCATTCTTGTTTAACATATTTCCATTTTGTCAATTGCATTCTATTATTTTGAAGTTTGCATATTGTTGCTTCCCTTGCAGTATTACACTCTACATATCGTATTGTTCCCATTAATCACCCATGATCACAAACCCAAAAAAAATTCAAAGAGAAGTTTTAAAAAACATTCAATTTTGAAGCATTTTCATGTATATCATTAAGCTTACAAGTTGCCAACAATCGTGAGTAACAAGAAACGGTGCCGAAAGTTAATCAATGACGTCTCGATCAAGGTTATGATGTAAAAATTGTCAGTACTTCCGGATTATCGGCGGCCATATAACAGTAAGTTTACGTAATTGTTAAGCTTACATTGCAATTCTGTCTGACGCAGTTGTTGAATTTGGCGTACTCAGTCCTTGTTACTGGCGTGAAACTTACTGTGCGATGTCTATGGAGTGATCCAATATTTCCAAAATATTTTATGTTTCCGCTCTGATTCTTTAAACTTTTCTTACAATAAAGTTGAAGGACACATTTTTGAACAACATATCAAAGAAAGGGGTTGATTCAAAAATTAATTTAGCTGAAAATGTAAATTTTGTAGACTTTTGCATTGACCTCCAATGCAATGTTTCACGCCAGGGAGTAACATGGAACAGCCTCAATTGACCAATCAGAGGACAGCATTCTGTTCTGTGACATCAGTGCGTCCGACAGAATTTTGTGCAAATTTTCATGTTGAAAATTGCTCTCTAATAATTGCCCACCATTCACGAAATGTCACCGCCCAGTGGCCGATTTAGAGGAACAATACGGTATTTGATCTTTGCCTCCTGATTTGCATCTTGTCCACGTACTGGATCTCTATTCGTTTTGAAATTTTTGTTATAACAAACTAGTTGCATTGGTTATTCCTCTCACTTACTTACTGTATAACGATGGTCATCACATGCACAAAGAAATCCTGAACTTCTAACTTGAAGACCTGCAAGCCATTGATTTTAGGAAAACCCCAAAGCCCTCAAATCAGTGTGGATGATCTTGCATGTTCATGATGGCCATCTTTGTAATTCTCCATTACAAAAAGATAATTAAACAATGTAATATAAAGTACTATGAATAATAATAATATTTACAGATGTTTTTATATATTCTTTGTACAATGCACCGAGGATTGGTTAGCATTTGATAGAACACAATGAGATGGTGTTTCCCCTTCTGACTGGATGCCATCTATATATCAAGAGTTTCCTCCTCATGACATTTTTCTTTTCTGCCGGTCCTGTGATAACAAATGATAATATTCAACAGGTACACCTACTCTATAAATCTTGAGGTATGCAGCAAGCAGCTGATTCACATACATAAACTAATATGACCATACCGGGAATATAAATTAGTCCGTACTTTTCAAATCATAACCATGTACACAACCTTGCTAAATATTCAAATGAACTTTTTGTTCAATATTTGTCTATGTGGTAGCAACAAAATTAGCCAAAAATGATACCAAAATCATGAAAAATTCATGTACAAAAAATATAAATATGCAGTGATTTGGTCTCAATCAATCCTATTTAATCATTACTAGCTTCTTACACAATACAAAACTGCCAGTTCACAATGTTGTAGAATACAATGGATATGTTATGGTTCTCTTAGAGTCAGATTGCGTGCTGCATAATTCAAGGTTTAAAGAGTATACAAGTGTTCCCTGTTATGATTTTGGGACATACCCTAATTCAACTAATTTAAACAAAATTGAAAAGGTGCTTGCACCATAATCACAAACTGAGGCTTAAAATTGGGCTTTGTAAATAAGCACGAATAAGAATTTTTCTGACACATTTTCAGAAACCCATTGTGCTATTTTTCGCAGCTCTTGCACCGATGGCACGTCATATGGTCTTAGCAGGAACATGGGTACATACATACTTTCAAAGACGCATCATATCATTCTGGCAACACAAATAATGACCTCTGGTTGGTCACACATGAAAATTTCATGTTACTCCTTGATGTGAAACTTTACCCTTAGGTCTAAAAGACAATGATTACAACTAAATTAGTTTTATATATATATTTTTTCATAATTATTTATTATTTCATCTCATTTCTTTGATGCTCCATAAAAATATCTTTCAACTTTATTGTAAAAAACTCTCTATCCGAAACAATTTCTCAGTAAGTTTCACACCAGCTACAGTGAATTAAGTTTTCAGGAAAAAAGTCAATGTTGACACTGAATGCCATGCTTTATTTGACTAGAATCTGTATTTTTTTTTTCTAAATGTATTTTTTCGGGATTTTCCGTAACCTTACCTACTTTGATCTGAGATAGTCTTATCTGACACAGTCTTATCTGACACAGTTTTTATTTTATCATAAGGCTATGAAATCATTTTTAAATTTATGGTAACATAAAAGTGGGGTTTCCAGTACCAATTGGTGTTATCTTATAATTTATCTTGTCTTTTCAATTTAATTATTCAGGCTCTTTGTATTTTTCGCGCGAAAAAGTATTAGAACTTTTGTTTCGCATAATCAGGGCTCACTGCACCCACGGGATATAGACTAAATCCTTCAGTTTCTGTCGTGACCGATTGTTTTCACCATTAATATCCAGAATGAATATACGTGACAGAGCCTAAAATGTTTTAGTGGTTAAATTAAACTGCAATAAAATCAGGTAACCATGTCATTAATTCACAAAGAATAACTGGGGCCGTATGTAGGTTCTAGAACTTTTTTCAAAATCAGGAGATCCAAAATCATGAGAAAAATTGTGTCAGAACAAATTTGTCAGGTGTGTCAGATTAATCGAGTCAGGTTACGGAATATCCCTATTTTTTCTCCATATTCTTACCTTTTGTAGTATCAAATCCTAGACTAGGACATCTTTGATGATATGCTAACCCTCTTGACCAAATTCTTCTGTAAATTTCTCATATTGACCTATATCGCTCTCTCCTACTGATGGTCGTGTGCTGGTGAGTGCTCGCTCCAAGTCTTTCTGTTTTAGATAATAGTCAATAAATTAAAGACTGAATCAATTATTTGAACAAATTATTAGTGTAGTTATCGATTGTCAGAAGTATAGATTGTCAGGAGTATCGATTATCGATCGACATGTCAATACACAAAATTGTAGTATCAATACTAAACAGCATCAAAGCCGAGGCAAAAAAAAAGTTAAGTAAACTATTTTGACTGTCAGCCTGTGGCCAAAACAAAGCGACTGCATCGTGGAAAGTATGTTTCAACTGAGGTGACTCTATCATTTCCCCTTGTATTTTAACAATAAAGGCATGAACAAATTGCAAATTTGTCAATGTTCTTAACATACCCATTTTTGTTTTTGTACTATGCATCATGCATGTAGTTTTCACTGTTAAGCGTACACTTGTTACTGGTAACTCAAGCCTATATATCAAACTGTGTGATTATTGATAATGTTGTCGACATGTCGTTTGTTTGTCTGTCGACATATCGATACTCAAAAAAGAAGGGAAAACAAAATATTGATAAAGCTGTTGAGATATTTACAGAGAAACATGCTTTCTTTGGACCATTGCTTATTACTGTCATGACTGGGTGGTCAAAATTATGTAACCCTATTATTTACCCTCGTGTACTTCAACTAATGGAGTCTTGCTTGTTCATTCGCAGCAAATGAGAGATGGACACTTAACAATCAGCACTTTTTTACACCTTCTACTATAAACCATATGTGTCTGTCCATCCCAACCCAAACAAGCCGTACATGCAGTCTCTTGCAGCATCTTCACATTTTAAAATATTTGCAAAGACCATGCTATAAGGATTAAAATGACACCTCGACGAACCTTATTCGATTTCCAGAAGTCAAGTTATGGTCCTTCAAAGGTTGTCAGGGAGTAAAATGTATAACTGAGTTAAACACGTTCAAAGATTAGTAAGCCCTATATTTTCTGTTGATTGTCCTCAAAATATTCAGATATATTTCTTATTTCTGATCATTTTCTTGAAATGAAACTTTGGTGGTGTTTTGAAGTAAGCAGAAGGATTGTAAATCTGTCAAACAATCAATTTCGGCAAATTACGACCTTGACACATATTTTCACCTGTAGCGCAAAATAAAGTTTGCTGCATTTACGACTCATTTGTAATGGAAAGTCACATATCTACATTTCCACATTATCTGCTGTTGATAACCTACACAGCTGTTGCACATAGATCTATCATCGTAAGAAATTGATGTTCACACCACTATCACCATCAATTTCAAATACAACCATCCGACTTATTTCATTTCACACACAGAAATTTCTCTACTTACAACAGTGATTGATGGTTCCCTCAATTTTTCTCCAGGTACATCCAGCCATGTCATTGGTACAGCTTGAGGATCTCCCGGTGAGCAGGGTTCTAGTAAGTCGTGCACCGTCACATCCGGATTTTTAGGATCTGCACCGGACACCTTCAATAAAAAAAATATTTGATATGAAAATGAAATTAATGAGCTTGTTAATACTATGAGGAAGACTCAAGCATGATAAACTGACAAACAGATCGTCATGTGTGTGCAAGAAAGTCATATCTGCCATGGCTGCCTTAACTCTTTCACTCCGGCAAGCCGCT
>JXSR01S001328.1:21625-37567 GCA_000969725.1 Ophiothrix spiculata
ATGTGTCCAGCATTGCAAAGGTGTGCAACATTCTGCAATTTGAGAAAAAAATCTGACTTGGATGGAACCTTGAATTCCAAAAAATTCACCTTAATTGCACCATATTCTCAAATTATCATTACAAAACAGTTTCATTTACCAAAAGATGCAATATTTTGAAATGCGAGTGATGGCTGAAGACAAAATATAATTTGGAATCCAGTCTCCATATTCCATTAAAATCTTTCCTCCCAACTGCATCATAACCTCCAGATATTATAAGGGCAGCGTGATTTGGATCCGGATATTTTTATAGCACACCTTGCACCTAGGGACAACACTTTTCAAATTACAGATTAAATGGTGTCTGTATGATGCCTCTCTATGATCTGATGTTGACAAAGCTCCAAGCTATATACAGCAATAATATCAGACTTCTTTCACACACATTTTCTGTTAGATTTTGTGAGCGAAAAGAGGGCAGTCAACTCTCATTCACTAAAGGCTCGGGGGAAGAGGATACAAAATTGCTGGGAGTTATTTTTCTTCTTTTATATAACATTGCAGGTCCATTCCTTATCATTTTTGACTTGTTTTTTGTCATGTTTTTGCTGTCGCATCCAATTCGGTGTAATATGAATAAGGGGAAGGCTCACATTTAGTAATGTCTGACATTATATAAAAGGTATTTGTGTAATAAAGGGTATTTGCATTTTTAAAATGAACAATATTTAGATTTATGCAAAATATTTGCCAGTATTACTTTGTAGAATATATGTAGCTTTTAAGAATGATTGAAATGAAAACAAAAACACCTCATAGTACAGCTATCATATTGCAAGAAGACCATTATCATGATTTTTGTGAGCAACCATTTGAATGTTGCAGCAAATCCCAATCCATTTTCTAATGATAATCAAGGTTTGGTCAACAACATAAATGCGCCTACAGATATTTGGTGACCAAGTTTCATCACCAGGCTTCTTATGTTATTAGAAAATTCGTTATTAAAATTACCAGTAAATAGATTTTGTGGGGCCGGGTTGGCACAGCGTTTCTTCCCTCGCCTTTCACCAATGCAGCCCGGGTTTGATTCCCGGACGGACCTAGGTTGCACGTGAATTTGGTTGTCGATCTATACTCGTCCTTGCAGGTTTTCCCCGAGCACTTTGGTTTGCTCTTGCATCTAAAATGGAAAATGATTTCAAATTTTCTGTCTTTCACACCACGGACGCGTCCCTTGAATTTAATGCATATGCACTATTGGGATTAGCCTGGCTTTTTGCCGAATGTTATAAATAAATAAATAAATAAACAAATAAATAAATAAATATTGTAGATTTTTGTATAGTGCTTAGGAACCATAGTAATTTGCACTCTCTTTATGTGGTGTATTATTATGAATATCAGATCAATCTCGCAATAAAATCACAGAAACTCAATATCTAAGTTGCACTGTGTTGAAATTCAACATCCTCTGTTAACATGCTTTTGTACAAGTAAACAAGTAAAAAATGATGGCAGTATTTTACAACTGACTCAGAGGAAGATGACACAGGATTGTGGATTTGACTGATTTTGTTTTTATGATGGTATGTGAGAATTCAAGTATTTGTAAAAAGTAAAGTATATGGCAAGTATTTGAGTAAATAATTGAAAATCTCTATTTTGTCTCACAGATACAAAATGAAAGGGATAGTGGGGATGATTCCTACATTGTTAGTAGTTTAAAGCTGGTCAACAGCACTTACATTTTTATCCTGAAAGATTTCAGTGATACCCATCACCATCATCAGCAGTCTAATTCTGAGTTCTGACTGATCCTCTTCTGAACTTTGCCGTAGATGGTGTTCCAGATGTTGAAGGTGTTTCCAGAAGGGAATTGTAAAAATTAGAAAGTTCACGCCCCATCTGTATTTAGAGTAGGACTGGTCTCTTTCTTGATTTGAATTACCTCTCGTATTTTGAACATTGTCTGAAAACTGAACATGAATCTGACCTTGATAATGCACTGGTCTTATGCAGTGATAATCAACTATAACTTAGGCTGAAAACATAGTTCTTTTGAGCTACAAATATTTGGTGCAACAAGTCTTTGTTATCTTATAATCTGATATGTTCCAATGTATTTTCTATTAATAACGAGACTTGGTGATGAAAAATAAATACTACCACATTGAGGAGTATTTGGTGAAAATGTTTGGTGATTTACAACACCAATTATCCGTTATTGATTACAAAATGCATTGGAATTATATTACTAGATTATAAGATAACAAAGACTTGTTACACAAAATATTTGGTAACTCAAAAAGAACTATGTTTTCAGCCATACGTCACAAAATTTTATTTGGAATCAATAATTTAATACTAACCATTTTTTTCTTTTTTCCCCTTGTCAGGCATGACTTGATGGTGATCTGTCGAGAACTCAATATGGAGGAGTCAGTCCATGAAATCATGCATCAATTAGGAGCCGGCCAGAATGGAAGGATATCATTCGCTGAATTTATGCAATGTCAACATCAACTCAAAGGAGAGATACACCACTTAGCATTGCAGGATTATCAGGACCCTGAGGAAGTGGACCCTTTACAAAAATTAGAAGAAATTGGACATAATGATAATGAGCAAAACTTTGATCATAGGTTGACCTCCTGGCCTACTAGCAGCAATAATAGTCTTGGTAAGTAAAAGGTCCTTTCAGAGTGTCTGCGTGGAGGTGACCATATTTTTGCAGTTAAGAAATGTTGCAAGGTAGTAGTTGTGACTCAGTTGCGATTGGTTTAGCCACAGGAACTGTTTTAGCCTGCGATCACATAGAACTATACTATACGGGTATACGGTGCACAATATTACTTGGGCACGCGTATAGATTCTGAGGGCACTATTCGAAGATAAGGCAAAAGATGAAGAATGACACACCTGTGTCAGTGGCAAGAACCCAGTTACCCCACAGTGATCCACTACTTTACTTGGGATGGTATAAATTGTTTGGAATTTCATATATTTAAATTTGATTAGGATTCATGTAGAATAATAATGAGAATTAGATAGTACAATTAGCAATAAATGAAGTGAAGAGATTGCCAATTCCTTTCAGCTTCAGCAGCGTAGCTAGAAAAGAATAAAGAAAAATACAGGTCAGATTAACATTACCTAGTTTACATTCCTTTTCAGTATAGCGTACCCCAAGATAGTCTACCTTTTCACTCCAGTGCCATCAGCTCATAGTCAGTTACTGTCTTTTTTGTAATTGTAACAAAATATTTTTAAAAAAATTACATGCTTCGCATGCACACGTCATACATCATAACAATTTAGTGCTGAAATGGCAAAATGTGCTCAAAAAGTAGGAAATTTAGTCAAAAAACACCAAAAATATTGTAAGAAGCTGTGAGTAGTAGTAAAAAGGGGTGTACCATTTTGAGTCTACTCATTTGAGGAGTTGCTCCCTCCTTCAAAAAAAAAAATCCTTGGCCCCCCTTGATGAAAATGTCTGTCTACGCCACTGCTCGGTTTGAAACATTTTTTTCCAAATAAGGTTATAAAAACTATGAATTTACACAAGTTTCTGTTGTATAATTTTACGAACATATGTAAACTGTGATGAAGAATGAGATATGACTGCATCCTATTCACAAATTTGTATGCATATCCATTTTATTAAAACAAAACAACAACTCATTTCTTCTCTTTCCTCCAAACAATTTTCCCCTGTTTTGAAAACAGTCTTTATTGTGTTTCCAATTTCAGCTTCCTCAGCAGCAAGAGAAAGCTGGGAGAAGGACTCAGGTGCAAGAGACCTGAGCCCAGAGCCAGGAGCATTCTTACAAAAACTCATTGAAGGAACGAGTAGTCCTAACGGAGAGAAAAACTTCCTAGAGTTAGCAAACACGGTAAGTAATCTATTAGTCTTGAATTTGAACTTATTCTGTTGGATGTACTAATGTCACTGAATGAAGACCTGACTTTTGATTGGTCATTTGATGTTGTGCAACTCCTTTGCATGAAAAATTGAGTCTATAGTTTTGTTCATACGAAGTGTAATCGATGATTAAATATTGACCTTTAGTCAACAACATGCGTTCATACTTAGCGTTGTCATCGATGATTATTTGCTAGCAGAATAATCACCGATGATAAATTTTGGATATGATTTCATGTCTCGCTAGATGCCAGTATGTACAAATTCTTCTTAGTTCTGAAATCATGTCAAAAGAAGCAAATTGGGAAAATTATATGGGAAAAGATCAGAAAAGGGAAAATATCTATGAAGAAAAAGGTATAGCCCTTATCATACTTAGTCAGTCGTCATGTTGTATGATACTAATAGGAAAAACTATCGAACTAAAAAAAAATATCCATAAAAATGGTCTAATCTTTAACATAATCTGTCATTTCAAAATCATAAAATAATTCCCCGACATATTTCACCCAAAAATTCTCAATTTGCCGATAAAATATTAGCCAGTAGCCACGCTGTTTGTAAAAATAATTTTGAAATATAAGTAAACAACACATCTGCAAATGAGATATACAGGCATTCAGTTATGTTACATGTACATTGTACAGTAGGCCCAGAGAGATAAAATAGAGTAAATACACAGGTTCATGCATCAATAGTCAAGTTTATCTTTGATGTCGTTGACAAACAATTCAGACGTACATAAACCTCGATGACTAGTCGTTGATTACGCGTAAACCATAAGATGGTGGTTTGTGACTTGAGGTTTCGTCAAAGTTTCCTTGTCAACGATCACATTCAGACGGTCATAAACCACAAGTTAATCATCGATGACTAATTCTTCAATGATATCAACGGCTAGTCAACGATCGTCTGAACAAGGCTATTGTTTACAAGTTTCTCTTTCAGCTAGATTGATTTTCAACCTCCATATTTGATATTTTAAAAAATAGTGTATTTCAAGTTAAATTTAAGAAAAACATTTCTCTCTGAAGAACAGAAATATTAAGTTTTAGGGGAATAGTGGAACTGTCAAATTTGTCGTACTGCCCTCTATTGAAACAAACCTTAAGTGGGGAATTTTGTACACTCATTTTATGGTGGAAAATTTGATCCTGTCCCATCAGCAGTAAAATTGCTTGCTCATGTTGAACTCTTACCAAACATGAATTTTAGTGTATATTTCACCAGATCAATTCTAACCTATGGGGATTACTGTATTTTGCTTAATCAGGACAACTGTTTTCTGTATATTTTTGCTACTCCCGAGGTGTTCCAATTAAGCAGCGTCAACTATATATAGTGGTTGGGCAAACTAGATAGCATCCTTATATGTTTAATATGAGACTAAATAGCTGGATAAATGCTAAATAGAATTTTCAGTATGATATGAAGCTATAATTAAAGCAATATTTAAATATTTTCTTTCAAAAATAGATTTGAGTTAAAACAGTTTAAAATGAAGAATTATGACTAAGTTTGGGCCTCCATATGCATATTTTTGTGTAAACTTATTTTCTCACGAAGCAAATGCACAAAATGGATACATGGAATTTCCTGAACTATTTCATGTTTAATTAAATATTCAGAATCCTGAAAGTAGTTAAACAAATTGTCATGTCATTTCATTTGAAGGGTATCTACCAAAAAACAAACCCAGTCAGTCAAAAAAAAAAAAAAAAAGGTCAAAAGTCATTGGTCATGGGGGCACCCTGTTTGTAAAATCTTATAGTATTGCTTTAATCAAAAAGAATTAGCAAATTCATGCTATACATTATATCCCTCTTATTAAGTTTTCATGCTATGAAATTAAAAACCTTGGAATGAAGATGAGAATACTTTTCATTAAACATTTTCTTCTGTCAGTAATTTGAGCATGTCAACTCCAAATAATTATGACAAATTAAAGGTGACCTAGTTTCAACCAAATTTTTATTAACTCTGTTCCTGTTTATAACTCTTGTTTCTGTTTTCCCCGTTTACTTTTTAATATTTTTCTGCAATAGTTTCTTGTAATAAATGTATTACATTTATAAAAGCACAATTTATTTGATTTAATAGTGCATGGCAAATAATTTGCAATAAACGGCTTTTCAAGAACATTTATTGAATAGATGGTTGCGCAGTCTCTTAAAACATGATTACAAGTCGTCATGTGAGTGCAAGAAAGTCATATCTGCAATGGCTGCCCTAAGTTATATTTATTTTACACCTTGTCACAAGAATGTGAAAAAATCCCTCAAAATGTTCCTGTCTTATGTCAGTGGTTCTTGAAATGGTTCTTCAGGTGACGGTGTCACCTGAAGAACCATTTCAAGAACCACTGACCCAAGACTGGTGGTCATGCAGTGTACAATCTAAATTTATGACATAAGGCAGCTATTGAAGATATGACTTTCTTGCACTCACATGGCAAAGTGTGCCTCACTTGAATACGAAACTAGAATTTGTGATATATTCTACTTGGCTCCAATTGATATTTAGGTCTGGAAATAAGAGCGGAAGTCATGCCATTTATAAGCTTACATGTTTACTAAAATCATCAGATAAACCAATTTAAGCACGTGTTGTAATGGGAACGTACTCCAGGTGAAAGTATTTGTGCTATTTGTTAAGATTGTGTATGATGTTATGGTTTAGAATGCTAAATAGTTAAAAGCTTTCAGGTAAATTAAATCTTGTGCTAAAAACCTATATATTTATTTATAGTAAATAGAGCTCTGCACTATTTTTGTACTGGTGTGATTTTGGGTACCTGTTTGTTAAATCTCATGCATTCCAGATTAGTTTTTAAGGGAAATTGTACAATAGCAGGACAGGTTTAACAATTTAGTCCGACCATGCCAGTAAATTTTATAATGATATTGTGCACTTGCTGCACAGATCTGCAGCTATAGGCACAGTCCTAGGTAGTCCTTCAAACTGAGGGTCGAATGTCGTGTACGGGTGTGTTGGTTGTGCGTCTTTTGCAAAAAGGTAGAAAAGGCTTATTTATAGGTTATTAATAACCTGTATAATAGTGCAATTTACTCTACGCAATCCAATCTATAGTCATCTGATAAAAAACCTTTTCATTCTGGGTGGGACCAAATCGCACCGTGCAGGAACAACAAACCGATCAAATCGATCATCAAGTCACACAGCAACAGAACAGACAAATTACCCGACCTCACGAGTATTGCGTGAGTTGCGTTTGATCTTTGCGTTTGAACCTCAGCACATCAGACGTGTAAAAATGAAAAGGTTTTCTTCACGCGACTTTAATAAGATGATTTCTTGTTAAACTACTGCATATTATTTATATTTACTGTCATTATCAGGTAACAATGACTTCTGATAATGACCTGCATATACGCAATGCTCAGGATTATACAATACATGCAGGTAATGATATCGCGGAGGTCGCGTTTGAGTAAACGCATGTGGAAGCAGTGCCTAGGCTGATCAATATTTTTAGCAGATGACAAAGCATTAATGTAAATTGAAATTGTGGTTTTCATCCCTTTCCATCAAAAATGGTCAAAATAAATCACAATTTGTGGTTATTAATGATTATATAAACTTGAATTGCACAATTGTTTAAACAACAATAACTGCACACCATCTTTTTGAGGTCATTGTTTGAAATCAAGAGGCATTTGTTTTATGCCTCTGTACTTTTCTTAAGCTGAATTCATACTCAAAACGCAATGCGTTGCGTTTACGATAATTTTCACCGCAAACGGCACCGCAAATGAATTCACACTCAAAACGCAAACGGACTGCGGCAGCCGATGACATGAAAACGCAATGGAAAGTTCGGTTTGCGGTGACGCATTCGGTGTTGCGTTTTGGTATCGATTGATCGGAACTCCTCAAATCCTATACTGCACATGCTCGGTGCGTCGTGCGTTTGCGTCGAGTCTGAATTCAGAGTTAGGGTGCTACGTTCCCTCAGAAAAGTATGTCGGCCCAAAACAAACACCTCAGACTTTAAACAATGACCTCAAGAAAGATGATGTGCAGTTATTGTTGTTTAAAAAAATGACTTCTGATAATGACCGTTGGGCTTGCAATAGTATCCTGTATGCTTTAAACGCAAAAATACGCACAAGCAAAAATATTGTGGAGCTCGCATTCTACTAAAAGCTTTGCCTGGACTGATCAATACTTTTATCAAACACATGGCAAAGTAATAAACAAGGATTTTTACCCATTTTATTCAAAATGGTCAAAATTAGTAAGGATATAAAAGAAAACTTGATTATTATTAATAACAATGACTTTGCACCATCTTTTAATTCATTCATGAAAATGAGAATGTGTTTCATCACTATATCTTCTTCTGTGAGTAATTTGAGAATGTCAACTCCAAGTAATTAGGGCAAATCAAAAGGTGGCCTAGTTTCAACCGAATATATATTAAATATTATGTTTTTTTCCACTTAATTTGTTATATTTTTCTGCAACAGTTCCTGGCACAAAACTTATTACATTTACACAGATCATTTAATTTAATAGTGCATGGCAAATAATTTGCGGTAGCGCACTCTCATAAAACATGATTACATGCCTGTCTTCCATATGAAGAGCAAATAATATGAATACGAAACTAGACTTTGTGATAGTTTTCTTCCCAACTCTTTCAATTGATATTTAGGTCTGGAAATACGAACAGAAGTCATGCCATTTATTATAAGCCTAAGTGTTTCCTAAACCAATTTAAGCACTTGTTATTTCATGTGAAAATATGTGTACTGTTTGTTTAGATTTTGTATGATGTTATGGTTAAGAATGCGTAATAGTTAAAAGCTTTCAAGTAAATTAAACCGTGTGCTACAAACCTATATATTTATTTATAGTAAATAGAATGTGTGTACTATTTTTGTACTTTCAGAAAAAAATCTCTCAGTGCTATGCTGTCTCCTTTACTTTAACACTTCATCACTTTTACACAGCCCTATAAAATTCTATATCATATCAACCCTTTATAGTCTTAAAGATTTTCTGTCAAATAAAACCCATATTTCACTATTAGGTATCTTGTTAGATGAGCTTTTCAGTCTGCGCTATTTAAAACTTTTTTTAAGCCAGTATTCCAGTTTTAGGTGCAATTATCGGAATATAAATGCTATACTTACAGATGCAATTGGAAAGTGTTAAACATATTCAATCTCGTTTGATTAATTCAGCAAACCAAACAAGAAAACTATGATAAATCACCACTTAAAGGGGCATTGGACCAGCATCATCCCCAATATTTTCTTTAAGTATTTCGAAATTTTGAATCATTTGAAGTATAAGCGGTAATAATGACAGCATGCAAAGTTGAATTATCAAATTCAAACCTTTTATATCAAAATATTAAGATATTCTTTTATTTTTTATTATCGTTGTCGACAATAATAAACACTGCCCCCTATAGTTGAATTTTAAAAATTGGCCTTTTCATATTTTTTTTTACTTTATCTGCCATCTGTGATGTGAAATGAATGTTTTAATACCCACTGTTATTGGATTTTTTAAAATTGGCCTTTTTCATAATTTATTTTGATTTATCTGCCATCTCTGATGTGACACTGAACGGAATGTTTTACAAACAAATCTTAGTCTCTTTCTTGATATATAGCATCAATAAATATGTTTAGAGAATAGCCTCATACCTAAGATCAACAAACAAACTAAATTCAAATTTTACACTTTTCTGAAGGTTTGATCAAAATTTTCCCAATATCTTGTATCTATTATTTTCTAACATTTGAAGTGTAAATCATCCACAAATAACATAAATTGTGTCCAATGCCCCTTTAAGATGTTTCAGATTCTAATGTAAAACCATAGCAAGCTTTTCAAAATTTTATGTTTTAAATAGGTAATTTTATCACTATTCTTGGCCCATTTTTCATCAACTTTGATGATTGAACATGAAATGACATATTCAGTTACAATTTAATACATTCACATGCACAGAACCTACTATTACTAAATTTTTTGGTCTCCTTGGTTTTTTCCCACAAAAATTGCATGCTCAAATTCTCCATTTCATGAACTCTTGGAATCATATTTCAAATAAATGAGTGCATCTTATGTTACACATCATTTCATGGGTGAAAGATGTATTGCCAGTGTTGATGAAATCATTCATAACCATTTTAGGAAAAATCTCCTACTATACTCTATAAATCTTGAAGTATGCAACAAGCAGCCAATTAACGCACAAAACCAATATGATCATACAGGAAGTAAAATAGTCCATCTTTTCCAAATAAAAGAGATGTACTCAATCTTGCTGAATATTCAAATAAACTTATTTTCAAAGTTTGTCCAAGTGATAGCAACAAAATTATCCACAAATAATACCAAAATCAAAAATATTAATATGCAGTGATTTGATCTTAATTAATCCTAATCAATCATTGCTAGTTTCATACACAATAAAGAACCATCAGTCCACAATGTTGTAGAAAACAAGAGATGTGCTGGGGATCTTGTAGCAGAGTCTGATTGTTTGTTGCATACTTCAAGGTCTATAGAGTACACTAGGTTAGTTGGTCTTGGCTGACCTCCTGCCTTTCCAAGTTTCCATACCTCCCTCCTGCTTTAAGTCTCTGCAACAAATACTAATGGTCTTCATTGTTTTTAACCATCCTGAAATATTGACCTGCTTTAGTTTAACCCTAACATGACTCTCATATTTTGTGATAAAATTACTTCAAATAATGAACTAGATATATGTGATGACTCACCCCGAAAAGGGGGACTTTGCAACAAAACACTTTTCAAGAAACTGGTGAAAATAGGCAGCAAAAAGTAAAGAAAATAATAAGAATTTCCAGCAGATTTTCTGTTATAAAATTTGATCGCCTTGATCAATATCAACAAATAAGGTGTCATTTTAAAGCTTAGAAAATGCTGTAACAGATGAAATGATAAAATCAAAATTGATATCATCTGCAAAAGGGGACCCTTTTGGGGTGAGCCATCACAGATAGGAAATCAGGATGGTAATAGTTCCGAGTCTATTCAAGTGACTGTGCTTCAACTTAATCATATTAATCCTAATCAAGTTTTGCACCCTTTGCACAAAGGAATGTCCTAATTGCTAATTATTTCCTCTTATTACCTGCCTGATTAATAAATAGCCTTTGAGTGACTGGGCTTGAATGACATGACAGAAGATATAAATTTTCGTTATATATAGGTTTTTATCTTATTTTCCTTGGATTAAACACTCTTTTATCAATCCAAAGTATACTGCCGAGAAAATTGAGAGTATTCTCTCTGTTTTCATAAAATATAAAATATTATTGATCTCATTGGACAATGAATGCCTTGGTATTAATGTAATTTTAATAAGAACTTTTTCTTGATTCTTTGTTGAGCATGAAAAATCACCCCTGTCTCTACTTGTTTTGTTTAAATTAGATCTTTAATTATCTTATTCATATTTACTTATATCATTTATTGATATCATCTACTGGTGAACTAGAACACAAGAAATTGAAACTGAACAAGAATACCCTTGGATATATAATATTTATTTGATTAGAAAATATTTATGTCCAATCTTGCCTTCTGATTTCATTCTTATATCTGATGTGCAAAGTTGCTGTATCTGTATATATTAACTAATAATCACCCAAATGGGCCTTGAATTTTATGAAAGGGGTGGGGCTTTTTTTGTTTACTCCAATCTTCCATCATGAGTGCACACATTTGTTATGTAACCTAAACAAATTTGGCAATATCGGTTATGAAAACCTTTGTTTTACTAAAAATGTTGCTTTATTTACGGGATTGCGACCTCATAAGGTTACAGAAACTCGGAAGTAGTGAAAACTTTGCTTTATTTCTGAGACCATGACCTCATTTATTAATTTACGGGATCTGTTTGCCATAACTCCCAAGAATGGTAAGCTTAATAACATATAAGAAAATTCTTGGAAATTGACTGTTTTTTGAAAAAAATAATGGTGTTTAATTGAGCATGGCCGATTAAAGGTACATTGTCCGATTTTCCAAATTTTAGTTTTCACTTTCATGTGAAAGATCACCACTTAAGATGCTCCAATTTCAAGTTTCAGTTAAATCGGAACAACTGTTTTTATTTTATGAGAAATTTGGTATTTTCAATTTGCCTATACTTTACTGTGTGAATAATATTATGGTTACCATAATATTAATAAATTTAACACATTTTCACTTATGTCTCCGAAACGCAACATGTTTCAGCCGTAAAATTTCACATGGGTATTCAGAAAAATATGAGGAATATTTTTGTACCAAAATCTCAGAAAGTTTGAAAAAATGCTGAACCAATTTGTCAGGGCTCCTTTAATAGGAACAATATGGTGCTTTCATTAATGTACAACCTTGTTCCATGCTTCATAATATTGGACAATGTAAATATTGCTGTGCTGTTACTGCAGGAAATAAACATGCTGCCTTCTTACCCTGTTAAGCAGATGTTATCTAACATTCAGTCACATGCCTCTGGGAGGTTGAAAGGGTCATTCAAATATTAAAGGTATTGGAATGGGCAGCAGCCCTGATCCCCTTTTCAAATCTTCTAGTCCACTCTCAACTTAAGTTAGTTGCAGTTCTAAACGTACCCCGCCTCCTTATTTATAAATAGAGATTACCAAAAAGTGCATTTTCAAGCTAACAATTTGTCAATTTTTGCCTCCAAAGATCAGATTCCATTTATCCATTTGTAGTGCGGTTGCAGGTTGTTTTGCACTGTAAAGCTACTGGTAATGGTTATTATTTAAAGCACACGATTGAATAGAGCTGAATGGTATCAGGTTGAAGCTATAAATTTTACATCTCCCAGTACCCTTACAGTGCAAAACGCACCACTACCGCACCGCAAATGGATAAAAGGTATCTAACCTTTATGGTCACGTTTTATGGAAAAAAATCAGTTCATAAAAAACCTTCATTTGGACAAAAAGACCTGTTACTCCAAAGATCAATTTTGACTAAAATATCAGTTCTTAAGCCCCATGTCAGAAAACCCATGCAGCACATGTCTACCCAAATATTTATGAGTACCCTGGGTCACATGTTGGCTTGAATTCATTATATATTAACTATTCTTGAAATTGGATGGGAAATATAGATAATTTGGTTTGATATGAAAGGAACTTGATAACATCAAATCTTCCTTCCCCATGAGTACCATCTTCCTGTCAGGCTTGGTGATATTTCTTGTTAGCTTCTTTGATGTTTGATCTCGTCATTTGAGTGCAAGAAAGTTGTATCTGCAATAGCTGCCTTTTTTTCATTAATTTGGATTGCACACTGTAAAATCTCTAGTCTTGGGTCAGTGGTTCTTGAAATAGTTTTTCAGGTGACAGAACCATTTCAAGAACCACTGACATAAGACAGTGAAATTTTGAGAGATTTTTCACATACTAGTGACAAATTGAAAAATAAATATAACTTAGGGCAGCCATTGCAGATACGAATTTCTTGCACTCACATGACGATCTGTGCTGCCACAGTGGGTTTAGGGAACTTGTACAGTGATAAATCTTGACTTCCCAGCTGAGCTTGGTTTTCCTGTGTCTGTATGGACTTATTTTGGATGTGCCAATTTCAGCTACCAGCTCAGAATGAGTTTTAAGGTGTATACCATGATCTTCGTTTGATTAAAGTAGCACCTTAATCTTTTTATCTATTATTTGATGTACACATAAAGTTTAAATGATCTTCTCTTTCACATTAGGATATCATCCTTATAGCCTTTTTTAAATCATCAAAGGCGACTGTGTTGTAATATTTGTCGAGCCAGACCATAATTAGAAAATGGAACACACTTTTCATTTTCTCAAGAATGTGAACAAGTTTTCAAAAGTTCAGATAAATAATTTTGAAAGCTACAAATGCAAAACTTCTGCATCATTTTTCATTGGACAACTGACAGCAAGAATGTGTACTGCAATGTAGACCTGTAATAACTTTGCAAAACAAAGTTGCAAAGAGTAAAAATGTTTAATTATTATCTTTAAATGCCTCTTTGATACGATATTTCACACATGGCTCTTAGCTACCAGTTGGGACAGTCTGACTAGGGCTATGTTGCAAACATCTCTTGAAATTTTAATGTATTTTGTCTGCCCCCTGGTTATCTTATTAGGCCATGTAAGGGTATGAGAGTTTTTTCTTTACGGTGATTTCCTCTCTAATTTTAAGTTCTTCCTCCTCCTTTCTAAACGCAACGCCCAGATCCCAACCATGCAAATTATCATAACTTCTCGAAGCACACTTTTTGAAAAAATCATCCTATATTATCATCAACCACAAACCTCAAGTAAAGTTGTTCGTGATAATTTGATTTAATTGCAGGGTCAAATGGAATAATTGTTTTAAGTTCATATGACACCCAGAGTTGCAAATCTTCAAAGCATGACATGTCAGAATTTCTAAAATCTTAATGAATTAACCTAGTTCTAAAATATTTTGTAGTTGAGATGAAAGCTGAATTTTCAAAGAGTTGTGGATGGTATCAACAATTTTCATTTTAAAAAATCATGCTCAATTTCATAAGAGTGCAACTTTTGCATATATGTCACATTTTTATCTCAAAAAAAGAAATGCCTACTTTACGGGAGATTCTTTATAAACAGTCACAAATACAGGTTGTAACAGAAAAAATTATACATTCTTGTTAGTGATATCATAAGAAAAATAAAAATGTTGAGTTTACAAACTTTCCCTTATTTGAAAGGCTATTTAATTGGCTACTAGAAGCAGCTTAAGTAATCTCAATTGATGGTCAGGTTCAAAAGTTACGACCAGTTAAGTAAAGACCGGTGAAAACTGCTTGGGCCAATTTCACCATTTTTCAGTGTAAACAGTTTTTCATGATTCGATGACGATTAACAATGTAGTGAGATAAAATAAGAATAGGCACACTTTATATTCAAGAACATTAATGTTTTTATTTTTTTTTATATGATAAGAATAATTCATAAATAATTTGATGATATTTTATGATAAAAGTTATGCTTTAATAAGTTAAAATATTGCTCATATTCCAGAGTAAGCATAACAGTTGCTTCAAAGACTCGATGTCTTTGGTGGACAC
Organism: Ophiothrix spiculata; assembly: GCA_000969725.1. Classification (NCBI taxonomy): domain Eukaryota; kingdom Metazoa; phylum Echinodermata; class Ophiuroidea; order Amphilepidida; family Ophiotrichidae; genus Ophiothrix; species Ophiothrix spiculata. The sequence continues at coordinate 36,643 of JXSR01S001328.1, forward strand.
GGGAAAGCAAATAGTTCATTGCTATACTCTTTTTGCATTCTTTTACACAATTTCATATTCAAAGGGAAATTGAAAATTATTTTTCTAGCTTAATTGGTAAACTTAAGAGAAGTTAAGTTCAGAAATAATTGTGTTAAATTTCCTTTTACCTGTATTTAAAATCTGTGGGTAGTCTTAAAGTGCTTGTGTGCCGACCCTGCCATTTAGATGGTATGTTGTCTCACCAACTAAGATATCTCTTAAAAATGTTTTGGCGTCCCGTCCAACATTAGAAATACAATAGTCTACGGGCAAGGTGATCATTAAGAGTTCTATATTGTCTTTGTTAGATGGAAAACTAAAATCAGCCTCGTAATCCTGTTGAACATAGTATGGCTGATTTAGAGCATTATGTGCCATTACTTTGCTACCGGTTAATGAATCGGATGAACTGGCCCAGGTGGTTTGAAGGTAGGGTCAGTATAATTGCCATAACTCTGCTTATAGACCATCAATTTGAATGCAACAAAGTGCATTTTGTAGCTAAAGAAATTGGTTTGCGATATAAATAAATGACAATGTGATACACAGTGTAACTTTATTTTTGCAGCGTAAATGCCAATGTATAATTTTTTCTGTTACAACCTGTATATAGGTATGATACTCAACATGGTCACTGTATTAATAGGTCAGTCACCTTAAAATCACTTAAATTCTCTATGCTATCATGCCTGGTAAACAGAAATTTAATAGATCCTTGTTTACATATAGACCTAGTTTCGTACAAGTTCACTAATTTGTTCGCTTTCCTGGTTACCTAAAACTTAATTGAATGCTTAATGTTCCATTTAAGAAAAACAATTCAATGAATTATGTAAGCTTAATGAGCCATATGAGTGTCATGTCTGCAACGAAATTCCTTTTAACAACCCGGGCATTGTAAAAT
>JXSR01S001328.1:54942-69078 GCA_000969725.1 Ophiothrix spiculata
TTGACAACATACAGGATATAAACAACTTTTCTACTATGTTGATGGACTGAGCTTTCTCTGGGATAAGAGCAACCTTACTGAACCGAACATATAAAGGATATAAACAATCTTTCCACTATGATGATATACTGAGCTTACCCTAGGATAACAGGAATCTTACTCATAGAATCTGCTTGAATTATACAAAACTTTCCTCACCATGGGAGATTTCCAAAATTTTGGATTTTTTAGTATGAATTCCAACATGTCAACCAAAATGGCTACTTTTGGATCACCAACTAATACTCCTTCAAATGCCATGCCAAGGACTACTCGAACTAATGCGGATATGGTGAGTGATGATACTATAAATTCTATTAATTTTGTTGTTAGATACCATGTAGTTGTGCTTTAATTCTATTAATTTTGTTGTTAGATACCATGTAGTTGTGCTTTAAAGGGGCATTAGACAAAATTTCAAAATTTTATTTGTGGATTATTTACACTTCATATGATAGAAAATAACAGTCAATAACTGAATATCGGGGAAAATCAAAACCTTCAGAAAAGTCAAAAATGTAAATTTTATTTTGTTTGTTGATCTTGGGTATTAGGCTATTCTCTAAACAAATTTATTGATGCTATATATCACGAGAGAGCAAAAGATTTGCTTGTAAAACATTCCTTTCACATTATAGATTACAAATAAATCTAAAGAAGTATGAAGTTTGCATTAGATCTCCTGAAAAGTCCAAGGGCAGTATTTATTGTTGTCGACAATGATAATTAGAAATAAAAAAATCTAAATATTTTGATATAAAGAGTTTGAATTTGACTATGACACTGTGCATACTGTCATTATTACCGCTAATACTTCAAATGATGCAAAAAATGCATGGGGACAAGTTGGGGATGATGCTGAACTTGTCCAATGCCCCTTTAAAGGTGAAGTTGTATTAAGAATGCTACTTATATTTATAGCAGTGGGAGAAAGCACTTTTTTAAAATCTGTATAGTTTTGTTTAAAAGGTACATTTTATGATATATGAATGGCAGAAATAATGGTCAGCTTGTATTGCAAAAGGGCAACAGTGCAGAGATTTACTGACAAAAATCTTATCTAGAGGTTTTGGTTAAGTAAATCAATTGCTATTGTTTTAATCACACCACCCTAAATATTTTACTCCTTATATCTTTGCTCAGACCTAATTGATTCAAAAGTTAAACCAGTATTTTATTATGCATTTATATTCATATTGGATCATCTTTTTGTTTTTGAACTTAAAATACGAGAATGATGAATGCAAAATATACTTTGATATAAGTCTATTCGCATCGAGACAACGGTGCAAATTAGTTGCACTGAGACTATTCCAAGCCGAATCCTAACCCTTACCCTTACCTTAACCATAACACTAACCCTAATCATAACCCTAACCATATCGGTGTGAATTAGATGGGGAGTCAAACCAATTCACACCATGTCTTGGTGCGAATAGTTTCTTCCTTGATATAAATGTAAAAATTGGGAAAGGAACATGAAGCAGAATAAATTTGAATATTTTTTTGTTTTACATTTTCATGAACACACAATTTCCTCTTTATTGTTAGATTAAGTAAGTATTTTTGTTATTGAAACAGAAAAGTAAATGCATTACTTGTATAAGAATTGTCAGCAAGATTGTCTTTTCCAATGTTCTGTAGAAATATGTACTACTTCCTTTTATACACAGCTAGAAATGTATATCATACTAAAGAAATATAAGGCTTGCCCTTTTATTTCATTTGTAAGCAAATTTCTGCATGGAACACATGTTACAAATAGTTTATCAAATTAAGAGCCATATAATAAAAGTCGTATGTTTAATGTTTCTTCTGACATTGAATTTTGATTATTTTGTTTCCAATGTGCTTTAGAGAAACATGCAACTCTCTTAAATACACCGCTATAAATGTATATCATACAAAAGAAATGTAAGACATAACCTTTTTATTCATTTGGAAGCAAATTTTTGCATGGAACATTGTTACAAAGAGTGTGTTAAATTAATAGTTGAATAGTAAAAGTCTTATTGTTTTTTCTGATGTTGAATTTTTATATACATTTTTTCAGATTATTTCAGCATCCAACAACACCAACATTGAAATATTAGTTGTTTGCCAATTTTGTGTCCCAATCATGCTTTTATATTTTATTACAGGACAGCATAGTATTGATCTTAGTGCCTTTAGGTTGTAATTCACAAAATAAAGAAAAAACTGCAGTGGTTAATATTGCTACTATAAGTTTGAACAAAAAGATCACATGTCTCATTATTTTACAGCCAATTTTATCCATAATTTCTACAAAAGGTCATGTGATTAATATGGGAAATTATAAATATCATGCCATATTCATTTTTCTTGTAGTGTGTGATTAAGAAACACAATGTTATTTACCAGGACTAAAATCAAATGATACATCCCAAGGCATTAGTTATCTATATAGAAACCTAGTAAACACTTTTCATGTTATGCTGAAGCTCTTGGCAATTAACCGGCAATTATTTCTACATTTAGTAATAGCAAAAATGATTTTATAACAAATTTAATTTGATATATATATAAGTGATTTGATTTTAATTGGAGTTAAATTGGCATGCAGTTGCTAGGTGATAAAGAGTTTCAGGTCATACATATTAGAAAACAGAATAATATCTGATTTTTTGTTTGGTTTGTATATTTTGTACTGTAATTTAAAACTGAAGACAGGAACTTGATTGTTTGCAGCAAATTTGTTCAGGTTATCATTATTGACAATATCATCCCCAAGGTCGCCCTATCAAATTCTGATTTTTAGCGAATAATACAGTCCTGGAATAATAAACCTTGACTGATACATGTTGCAAATCGCTGGTATGAAAGTTTATATTTTACACACAATACAACCCAGAGATTTAAACCAAATTTAAGTGCTAAAATGGTTATTTTGATGATTCAGCTGACAAAATTCTATATTCAGTATATAAAACAAATATTGACTGCTGGGGTTTGGTTAAAGTACTTCCCCTCGACGATCTCAAAACCATTGGCTTTGCCCTCAGCTTTCCTTTGGGCATAGTCATAGTTTTGAGATCACCTTAGGGAAATGATTTTAACCATTCGAGTCCCGAAATGGCAGATATGTGTATATAACCCATACTAAATTATATGGCTCATTCCAAAGTAACGTTTGTGACCGAAAAATTGAAAAATTTCACTTTTAAATGGCCACAGAACCTAGCATAAACATTATATCAACGAGTTTGTTGTTGATAATGGTGCTCACTGGTGGTGTCAAGACATGTAGATGTTTGAATATTAAATCAATTGCCAAAATCCTGAGTAAAGTCCATGTAACGTTCGGTAACGTTTGTGACCGCACACGGAAATGTTTTTTTGCTTCTAATCACTTCAAAGTACAATTTCTCTGAAGTGTCAACGATTTTTTTATTGCGCCTTACACCAATTATGGGAAACATATTTTCAAATATTTCATAAATAAAAGTAACAGAACATTATATCGCCAGGATTTATTTTAATGCATTGTTTTGTGTTGTAACGTTTGGTAACGTTTGTGACATTTTGGTGTAACTTTTTGGTAACGTTTGTGACATTTTTGAAACAAAACATGTGCTCATTCATGCACGGATATACAAACTTTACAATTTCTGATTGGAAAATACTTCTCACGTACCAAGTAACAAATGTATGACTAAAAAACATGTTTATGTTGTCGAATAAAAAAGCTGATTTTTTTCTTGAAATCAAAAAAGGTTCAGTTTCCACTGGAATGAGCCATATACACTTTATACAAAATGGAATACCAGAGCATTCTATCATAAGCAGCTCAGAGAAAGTTTTTCCAAAAGGGTTAACTATGCCCTTCAAAGCAGTCAATCAAATAATTTTTGAGACATAACGAATACTTATTACTTGTAAGTCTATCATCGTACATATTATAACTCTGGACAAATATTAAAATGAAGCAAAATATGGAATTTTTATTTAGGAATTTCCAAGGAGATAATAAGTTTTAAATAGTATACATGTGTACCATAACCCTAATGGCTCTGAGTACTAAAAAGTACTATCGGACAAAATCAAGAAAATAGTCTTAAGTCTAGTAACGTCACAGATGGGAGATATATGTAGGCACCAAGTTGCTGCCAGGCAGCGCCTGCCCCGTGGCTTGGTATTGCTTGACTTTGGATTGGGATTGAGAGGTCCCGGGTTCGAGTCCCGCGGTTGAATGAAGCAAAATATCCATTTTTATATAGTAATTTCCAAGAAGATTGGTTTTAAATGGGCCAGGGTTAGGGTTACTAGATCTGTCTTAGCTTCATCATGTTGTGTAGTTAACTCCATTCAAAAAATCCATAAAGGAGAATTAAAGGTATGGAATTTTTTATTTAAAAAGACATTGATTCAGCAAAAAAAAATTCAAATATAACAAAATTAGATTCAGCAAAGATATAAACTAGCTATAAACATTCACCTAAAGCTTTTATTTTTACATGTCTATTTTTCGTAATTAAAAACAATATTGTAGGCCTGTGCTTTGCATTTACAGTATTTTGTTCTAAGATTTTGATTTTCTATTTCAATTTCGTACACCCCCCCCCCCCCACACACACACAACACAAAATTCAATAATATAAAATACAGGTAATGATATGCTCTTTACATTATCAAAGGAATTACATTCTTTGAAATATGCACCTGTTTCTCAAAAAGAGATTATGGTCATCCCAGGATTCTATTAATATTATCCTGAGGTAAAGAGGAAGAAACAGATTGCACTGGGATGCATCATTTGAAATCTGGACACTACATGTGCATGTATCTGAAGAAGGGATTACAGCCAGCTATAAAGATGACATACTGAGATAAAGAGGAGGAAAAAGATTGTATCTAGATGGTTTCACTAGCTAATGTATGAGCTAATGCAGGGGATATATTATTTGCAATCTGGTCTCTTTATGCACATAAAAAAGGGATTACAGTCATCCAAATACTGATAAAGATATCATACTGAGATAATGTGGATGACACAGATTCTGATATGGGGTGATGGGCACATTTTCTCCCTCCTTGTTCAAAGACAGTCTGTTGGTTTCGGAAGTATTATATTTTGTCTGCCATATTTCCCAGTAGGACAGTATGTAAACAACATTGTCTGTATTGCAGTTTGCATATAAGGCGCAAATCTTGTGATTAGGTAAACGTGCATGCATTTTGTCACAAAACTTTTACACCTCTGAGTGATAACTGTTTCTATAACGCCGTCATCTGAAAAATCAGTAACAATTATCACCTCATCTTTAAGAAGATCATGCAGTACTAGCAATGAAGTCAGGATTATTTAAACTAAAGAAATGTACCCACTGCCCGTAATAAACCTGGGGATACTTAAATTTGCTACTTATCAGACACATTGGGAAGTAAAACAAACTCACTTAGTCATTTTACTGTCTCCTCACTCCCCAATAAAGAAAATAATGTTCCAGTATTTTATATTAACCATGCACACCATAGAACTAATTGTCAAAAGTAGAGAGCACAAGAAATGCATGCACTTTTCTGTAAGGTCACATGTGGACCAAATTTTATTGGATTGTGATGTTGAACTTCTTCAGAATATTAATGTTGCAAATTGTTCAAATTATTTGAAAATCAGTAGAAATAAATAAAAAGGAAAACGGCATTCTATTTCTCAATTTTTATTTGAAAGTGCTCGTATTTGTTTCATCAATTCTGCACAAAACTCATATGAATGTAAATCAATTCATTAGGCATTCACTCATGTCTTGTTAAAAATAAATAAAGTACTAACGTTATTTATCTTGACACTAATTGGACACCATAGAACTAATTGCCTACATCACAAATGGCAAGAAGTTCATGTACTTTTCTGAAAGGTTACATGATTCGAGTATCGGCACTTTGAAATTCTTCTGATGCTATATACTTTCTTATCGATGACAAATGCTCATTTCAGATATCAGATATATGCTAAATAAGCAACAGGACTAATGAGCCCTCCAAATATTGCACTTTCTGTCTTGTGACATTTTATGGGAATGATTTGTGTTTGTTCAGCTTGAACCAGCCGTAAATGTGACAAACTTTGTTTTGTGCTTTAGATGAAAATACATGTGAAGGCAGTAGGGCAGGCCTGGGACTTTTTCGGGTAATTTACAACCTGGGTTCGGACTTATTTTTCGGTCCGGGTACCCGACCATATTAATAATTGAGCATTTACAATGTTAGAATTGGAAGTTTGACGGGTTTACTACGACCATTTGTCTAAATTACACCAAAAATTTTGATTTTACGCCGATTGTGGTCATGATTTAAACTTTGATCAGATAATGATTTTATCACAAATTGTTAAACGCAATTTTTTTTGTTCTAAATTCCATGATTTTACAGTCTAGTTTGGGTAATCGGTCAGCAGATTTTGTACCCGGGTAATCTCATGACGGGCGGGTACCCGGGTATCCCAGGCCTTAAAGGTAGTAATGTTTGGTCTTGCAGATTCACAACCTTTATGCTTGCTTCAATATACCTGCAAAATTATATTTCAAGAAAATGATCAGAAATATTAAATATATGTGTGTTGTAATAACCATCAAAAGAAAAAACAGGGTTTATGGATCTTTGAATATGTTAATCTCAGTCTCACCTTTTACTCCATACCATTATGAACCATAACTTCTGGAAGTTGATTGAGGTGTTATTTTAATCTTAATAAAATGATCTTTGCAAATATTTGAAAAAGTGAAAATGACATGTGGCTGCATTTAGAGCTGATTTGTAATGCAATGTCACATTGTTGTTTGAATAAAAATACCGAATCCACTCATCCAATTCAACTACTGATTTTATGAATTTAAATCGCTTTCGCATTTTGGTATTTCACATCAGTGTTCCAAAACTTGTTAATTTGCTTTGATAATATGTTGGTTATAAAGTACGGTGATTTTTCAATTTTTGGAAATGAAGGTATTTATAAATTTAAAGGGTTTATCTGATAGGAAATAGTTGAATTGGACGAGTGAATACGGTATATTGTTTTGATTTATATATTTGTATTCAGTAAATTGCAGATATTGTATCAAGTTATATACATCAGAGTTTGCCATAATAGAATGTTTCTAAAGGCATACTTCATATAGGTCCATATTAGCAAAACAGGACTAAGTTAGTCCTGAACTAAGTTAAATTTTATTTTTTTAAATAAAACACTTTTTTAGGAAATAATCTAGTGACAAAGCATGTTTTCCTTTAAAAATATTATACTGAAACTTATTAGTATTTGATTAAATTGTTTCTTTTAGAACATTGTGATTATTTTAGAACAAAAATTGATTTAGTCTGGGACTAACTTTAGTTTAATTCTGGACTAAGTCGATTTTTTTTTCTCTTTGAAAAAAAATGCCAGTGTTCTAAAATGGATATATGATCAAGTTTTTGAAATTTCAGAATGAAACTTTCAACACGGACATCAATTATCAGAGATTCCAAAATATGTTATTTTTAAAGGGATCAACTTTCAATTAGTCCAGTACTAACCTTGTCCTGTTTTTTGCATACATGCTTTACCTGGTGATAATCTTTTCCCTTTCAAAATGTATTTTTGATTATCAAAAGAATATTGGCCCACATGCTGCTATCATTGTAAAATAGTTTTTGATATTTACTCAATTTGACAGTCACCTTGACATAGGAAATACAAAACAAATTAATATCCATATCACTATACCATATAAAAATATATTGCAAGTGGACAGCAAATTACACCCAATTTACAGCTAACAAATTTCAATTTTGTCATGCTGCAAAAATATAACAAATTACTGTAATGCTGACATCCTCATTAAAATGCCATCATGCTGCAAATAGACAGCCAACAAACCAATAACTACTGGCAATGTTCATCTTCCTAATTGCAACTCTGTCATCTCAAAAAGTTCAATTGCACAAATGAGGAGGAGCATATAGTCCAATTAGGGTGAAAATCGTGCCAACATGTGATGAAGTGTTGTCCAATTAGCAGTTTTGATGAAAGTACCACATGGCAAACATATTTCTTGTTTTGTAATATATTGCAACAAGGTCAATGAAACCAACATACAGTAGCAGATTATAAGTTTGTATGTTACTTTTTGAGTAATGTAATGGAAAAATAAAAATAAAAGGGCACCATATCGAAATTGAAATTGTTAATTTTACAGTCAACCTGATATATCTTCTGTAAGGAATGATCTGCTGAAAATAATACACTTCAAGGCTATCCGAGTTTCATTGTACCTCAAAAAAGCGAATCGTATCCCAAAATCATCATTGCCGCCTTGATGTACATTTTGATGTAATGTGTCACAAGTATAAATTCATCAAGAAGAAGCACAATATCCCAAAATAGTTAATATTCATTATAACAGTTAAGAATTCCTTCCATAAATTTTCTAAAGAATTTGGTAATTTCAGCTGTAAATTGATAAGCTTTTACAAATGGTGTATGAATTATACTGAGAGTACTGCAGTACACACACTATAGATAACCCACTTTAAGCGTAAAAGTGTTTAGGGATGAGAGTGTGATTAGTCCTACACATTTAAGACTGCATAGCTATTTACTTTTTCCTCATTCCCGCTGAAAGTCCATACCTAATTCTGTACAACAAATCCTTTTCACTTAAATAACCATAACCATTTGTATTCAGATTCAATATTTTTCTCATTTCCAAGTTAGTAGCATTATAGATAATTTAGTCTGTAAGTCTAGACAAAGCTGGTAAAATGTGTGAGGCAACCTAACACCTTGCATATGCTACAAAATGTTCTCTGCCATTAACAAATCATGAAAGAAAATTTCAAGTTGTCTGAAGACGCCATACAAAAATTTGGACGTATTTGGACTTAGTGAATTTCTAGATTTTTGCTTGTTGGATATTTTTTGACTGTGATGTGTTATGGTTATAGTAGCATGTCTACTATGCATTTATAGACATAACCCTAACTCTCACACGCTTAAAAACTGTCTAAGTCTGAGTATGTCGTACAAAAATTTACCAATTTTCGAACCCTGAATTCCCGATCCCATGTCCATCTATGCCAATACCCATGGCAGCCATTTTGTGCCCTACTATATCCCCAACCTCCGCCACAACAGAAAAGTATTTTGGCGAAACTTTGTTCGTAGACTATAACAAATTTGTAAACATGGTTTTCGTAACCATTCGTACAAACACTGTACGACCAGTTGTGACCATAGCTTTTCAACTGCAGTAAATTATTGTTTTTATCCAACACACGTCAGACAAAAGTAACGTACATAACTAACCAGGGTACATCGGTAATATAAAACCATTTTGCTAGGCGTGTTGTATAATCTTTATTAAAAATTCCTAGAACAGTATTTTATTGCAGTCATGTTCATTAAAAAATGTTTACTCATTTTAACATAATTAATAAATTATTTTCATAGTATATTTATTTATTCAATGTGATACAGTTATAAATATGTTACTTCAACTTTTATAACACTTTTGACATATTTTTATGAAAAACACTAGGGCCAATTTTCTAACACATTAAGGGGGGATTATCCATCAAAATGACACATATATTTGAAAATTGAGATAATGGCATAGCCAAAATCTATGCAATTCAAGTTTTCAAACAGTTTTTATTTGATGAGAATCGGGTATATGGTTCTCAAGATATGGCCGATCAAAGTGGGGAAGTTTATTCAGAAATTTACAGAAATTATACATTCCCTATTCTTTTACATGTAAAAACACTCAACTGGTGATATTTAACACTTTTTTGTTTTAAGAATACAAATTCTAACACATATTAATTGCCAATGCTACTGTTACCAACTTTGCTTTTGGAAATTATGCTTGCAATATTTTGATGTTAAATATCACTGGTTGAGGAATTTCTTATGTATTTCATTGTTTTTCATCCTGCTATTTTTAGTATTTTTTCAAAGAAATGACATATCTCAAGAACCATTTGTCCTATTCAGATGCTTTTTGCACTTAAATTTATTATAAATCAATATGATATGAAACATGTAACTTTGTAAGCTGAAATACAACATATACTATAAGTATTATTACCATAGTCTTAAGATGCGATTATTTCAATTTGTGATTTTCGGGTACTTGAAAAAGTCATGCAAATATTTTTTTATGTTCTGAAGGGGCTAGAGTGATGAAACTTGGCACAAATATTGTTTATGACATGTTTTGTGATCCTATGAGAGCTTTTGCATAAAAACCATCCAGGTCAAATGTTACAGCAGCTCAAAGCTTTCACCAGCAACGAAAAAATTGGTGGATCTGGCAACTTGTTGCCATGGCAACACTGAATATGTTTTCCACAAACCCTCTCATAGGATCACACACTTTGAGTGTCTAAGTAAGTGTGTAGCATAGCAAGTTAATATGATACTTAGAAGTGCATTATTTTTTGCACAAACTTTTTAATTTTTATATAGCCCAATTTTAGAGTGCATTGACCTTTGACCTCCAGTGACCCATGGACATCAGAAAACAATTATTTTCAAAAACTTAAGACTTTTCCCAACAAATTGGTACCAAACATGCCATAATACATAGTAAACTTGCTGAGTAATTGGTAATTTAAATATATGTGTCATTTTGATGGATAATTTTATGCTTCACACCTTCTACAGGAACACTGACAAAACAACCTTTAATATTTTCTTCCTGAAGTGTGAAGTTGCCTCCACCTCAAAATGTCAATCCATACTTTTCATTACAGATTGAAACTCTTAAAGGTGTAGGTTCCGATCATATTCTCATCCCCCAGAGCTCAACCGGAAGTAGTATATTATTTGATGCCAAATGAAAGCCCATATTTTTTCTGGTTATAAATCCAACATTTTACCTCAAAAATTCTTTATAGTTTTGGAGATATAGCACAAAGTATAAAACTAATTGGTATACCTATTTTCCATTTCTTTCGTGTTTACATAACAGCCTCATCCCCAGGGTAACATACTTTCTTTTGCCTCTCAGGAAAAAAGAAAATACAACCTAAGATTTAAACCTTGCACAATGCATTTCAGCGGTCAAGGTCAATCAGCTAAAAGTAAATTATACACATCCTAAAATAGGAACCTACACCTTTAACTAGTTTGTCTTCTTTTTCATTATTTCATCTGCATGCCCACACCTAACTCTGGAGGGCGAAGCACCTCAGCATATTTCCTTGTTTCCCCTGGGGGAAGGGGTAGACAAATTTTGTTCAAATAGGCATGTGCCTCTGCAAAAGTTGAAACCCAACCATCCAAATGCCAATTTTCAAGAAAAAAAATTGCATTTTTTGCCCAAATTTGAATCATTTGGCACAAAAAAACGATCAAAATGCCACCATTTGTCCCATTGACCTTGTTGTATCAAACCATTGGTGAATCAAACATCAAAGCATCACCATTTATTAGAAATCTTGGATTTTACATTGACTCAAATTTATCTCTCACTACTCATGTTGATAACCTCCGAAAGACGATATTGTTCCATATTCGTACTTTGTGGCGTATACGTCGTTTTATAGATCAGGAGACTTGCCATCATGCAGTGCGTGCCCTCGTAATTTCTAGACTTGATTATTGTAATAGCTTGTTTACTATTTTGTCTGCCAAAGACATTAGCCGTCTGCAGAGATTGCAGAATAATGCTGCCCGTCTTGTTTATGCAGTTGGAAGAAGAACTGAGGCTGCACCACTGCTTTTAGAACTACACTGGTTGCCAGTGAGGCAAAGAATTGTTTTCAAAATTGTTCTTTATGTCTTTAAGGCTTTTAACAACCTAGCCCCACCCTATCTGGCTGAGCAATTTTCTGTGTATGTTCCAGCCCGTGCTTTACGATCCTCCATTGATACAACTCGTTTGGTTATCCCAAAGACAAACCTTGCCATTGGAGATCGTAGTTTTGCAGTCTGCGCAGCACGAGCTTGGAACGATCTTTCACCACATTTGAGAACTGTTCAGTCAGTGGAGGTGTTTAAGAAAAATCTTAAGACTTTCTTGTTTTAACTTTGCATTTATTTTTCATTTTTTGTGTAAACGCTATGTTACATTGTTTAATAGCGTCCTAAATACCTGTTGTTGTTGTACTGAGTACCCCCCCCCCAACCATCCCGGGCTGTTTCCTTCACAGATCCCTATCATTTAAAGCTAAACTTAACCATTTGTATCCAGATTTTGCACTTTCCTCCTTTTCAGGCATTATAAATTATTTAGTCTGTAAGTCTAGACAAAGCCGTAAGAAATGTGTGAGGCAATTTAACACCTTGCATATGCTACAAAATGTTCTCTGCCATTAACAAATCATGAAAGAAAATGTCAAACTGTTTCCTTTTTACAAAATGTATAATGTGTATTATTTTAAAACCAAGTTCTTTAACACCTATAAATTGTTGCGGGGGTATAAAGGTAAAATCGACAAAGTCAGAGTTATGATTCAAGGCTGAATATAATAAAAACAATAAAAGGTGTTTATTTTATTTAAAGGGTTATTTTAAATGCATCTAAATAAATTTGTGCCCATGTTGAAAACCATGATTTGTCTCGGGCCGATAGCCAGAGGAAGCAGTGGCTGCACCCTTTTGAGCAAAGCCCTGTTATCACCCTAAAAATAATTAACCCCAAGAACTCTCCCTCCTTAAAGAGAACATTAAAAAGATAAAATTGTTGGTAGAAAATAGATTTGTTGTTAAAATTACCAACAAATTGCCTGAAAATGTTTTTAAACATTTGTTTTGGCAACTCATCCCTTTTCAAACTTTTTGTTTCAGGCCTGGCATGTCTAATCACAGATTTTGTGTCTAATTCAACCATTTCTAAGAAAAGTTTTAATCAATTTTCTCCTTAATTCTTAATTTCTTGTTGTAACTGCATCATCTAGATGAATACGAACCTTTCAAAATGTTGCCCCTAACAACTGCAGTAAATGTTGTCGTCATATACAACAGACATCAGACAATAGTAGTATACAATTATAATCAGGGCATGTCGGCCACACAAACCTTTCTGCCATGCATGTTGCATTATCTTAATTAAAAATGTCTCTAGCATGGTTATATTATTTCATTGTACTCATGTTCATGAAATAACATTTACTTATTTTAGCATAATTATCCAAATATTTTCCAAGTGTGTTTTAATCAACCTGGTGTATTTCTCATTGAGTATAACATTATATTTTTTTGCCCATATGAAAGTCAAGGATGAAATATGATGATCAAAATTGACATTTTTAAATGACGGGAAAACATCATCAATCTAACACAATTAAATGATTTTGTGCCCAAAATGTATATATCTCTCAAATGACTACTTAAAACAACTAGCGTAGATTACACTTAACTTAAAAACGTATGAATTTGCAATAAATCATATTGTGATGGTGGTGTGACTACATAAAGTGTTTTCTAAATCCTAAATTGTACCTTAGATGGATTTACCAGTTAAGAGATCAAACAAAACTAGAGACAATTTATTATATATTAAAAGAGAAATGATTTAATCACAATTTAATATATATTAAAAGAGAAACGATTTAATCACAGGTGTATAAACAAGACACTTGTGATCAAGACCTCTGATTGAGTTTTTGAAAGTTAAAGAAATGTGAGTAATCACTGGATTTGTCTAACAAAATAATTTCTTATAATTGTAACAATCATACAAATGCATATTTTCAGTGGTTCAAAGATATTTATCAGATTTTAAACTAGAAACACTGTTTTCACACCATTGTTTGCCTCCGGAGGAAAAAGTTAAAGTTTGTAAAGAATAACAAATTTCTCCAATAACCCACAAATTCAGGAAAAATTACTTGTAGGTTATATTACTATAACCATGTTCTGTCAATTCATGTAAAAATATGTAGGTGTAAAAGTAGTGGGAAGAATCAAGGCCAGTCCCTTTAATTTTCATACCACAATTAGTCCTTGGGCCAGGAACTCAAAAAAGGGGATTTGCTTTCCTAAAAGGGGACCAATTCTAGCAATGCTTTTTGGATAGGTACATATCTCAGGTATATGAAATGCCATGCTAGGAAATTCGGGGGAGTAGCTTAGTCTCAAAATTCAAG
>JXSR01S001328.1:72428-92589 GCA_000969725.1 Ophiothrix spiculata
ACTGCTAGAATTGATCCCCTTTTAGGAAAGCAAAATCTCTTCTGGCCCAAGGACTAAATCTGTACTGTAAGCTTTGTGACTATAATAATTTTTGTCATAGGTAAATGGAAGTGAATAAAAATAGGGGAAAGTATAGGCACATAATTGAGGTGTGATCTAAGGTTTCTGTCAAGACTATTTTTTCATGTCGACATGTCGCAATAATTTGTTGTCGACGTTGACATATGGGTCGACATAAAGTTGATATCAAATAGTTTGTTTTTGCGGGAAAAACAAAATTTGGATAAGCTTAATGACACGCTATAACATAGTAATGTGTTTGTTCTTTCTGATGATGGATGATATAAAGTTGATATTTTGTAACATTTTTCTTGTGAACCATTGTAATTCTAACTTAAAAACCGGTCGTAAATGACGAACAACTAATAAGTATTAAATTATTTATGCAATGCTTTAAACGCTTGTAAAAGCTCAACTGCTAATAAACAGCCATAACTTGACAATTAAATGTAAGTTTTTACAAAATTTTACTTGCCCAATTTGGTGACAAAAGAGATTTCATGTTGACATGTCGAGATATGCTTTATGTCGACATTTAAGGCTTGTCGACAGAAAGTGTGATCATAGCTATGGTTTGTTTGAGGTATTGAGGTAGTCACATAGTGCAAACTAACATTAAGTTGTTTAAAGTCTACTGATATTTGTTCCTTGTTGAAACTAACATGAAAATTAAAAACATTCATGATTCCCTTTAGCATTCTTGTCACATAAAATGTAAGGTGCAACAATTACAAGGCAACTAGAAAGACAGCTGAGAAATCGACTTATGTAGGGCAATTCTACACTTCATTATCACATTCACAAAGTTAACATTACACCCAGAGTACAGTGACACGTCAGAATGTCTCTTTACATTGTTAGATACTTTAAAGAGGAAAGTACATCTGTTTGTTGCCTCAGGCATCAATTGTCAGTTTAACTTTTTAGGGACTATTGTGCATTGATTGAACTTCAGTAGCCATTTGAAAACTTATGAATGTTTATGTAAAACATCACCATGCTCCATCTAGAAATGATTTGATTGGTCAAAACCTTGCATAATGCATTTAAGGGACACAAATAAGAGAGTATCAAAAGCTTATACGTCTTTCCCCTGATCAACATAAAACCCTTTATGAACTCCTTTAAGACTCTGTCACACAACACCGTACCAAAAGTACGAATAATATACAAAAGTTTCACATAGTGAATTGTACCAAACGGATCAACCCCGTATGGATTACGAATTGAACGTATACATAACGGTGGAACCATATGGATAGTGTATTGAACATACTTCTAACCAACACATGACGAACATCAATGTGTAAACCACAACAAAAGTGGGATTAAATACATTAGGAGTATGTTTGGCTCTTTACAATGATGTGTGACAGAGCCCTAAGAAAAGGCTGAACCATAGTCGGCCTCCAAACAAAATTTTCCCTACCAAACATTTGGTCATGACGTCACCAAATATTTTCCATCAAATTTAAAGTATGAACGGGTAACAAACATTTGGTCCAATGTATATGGCAATTCAATGACATGTGCAATCTAGTGCGACATTTTATTTGGTCTCAACTCGGTGTTAAAGTTATTTTGTTTGAAGTCACTCGTCATGACCAAATGTTTGGTAGCGAAAACTTTGTTTAGAGGCTGACTATGTTTTCGCCCTAAGACAGGTCATACTGGGCAACATTTTAATAGGCATATACCATGATAATAGCAACAGCTTCGGTGTGTCAGAAAGGGCCCAACCTGCTAATGAAGGTGTTGCATTAGCAAGTCAAGAGACATATATAATTTTATAATATGAACTAACAATACACATTTTTACACGGTAAATATCATTTTATGAACAAATAAGATCTTATAGAGCAATGGAAGCAAAACAAAAGATTTGCAACCAAAATGATTGTAAACACACGAAATTTTGACAAATTATAAAAAGTACAACCATAAAACTTTCAACTAATCAATTCATATGTGTCACAACCGTGAAGTTCCAACCAACCATAAATTTACAAAAGTAGAATTAAATTCAATGATTTCATCATCATGCAATTTAATGATGCTGCATGTCTTGAAAATACAACTACAACTCATTAAAAACATAATCATATGTAAGTTAAAAACACTCCAACATAACACATGAATGCAAGCTCATGAATTGGAAATGAAAACCATGATAACGATTATTTTGACATAATGAATTCTAATCAGATTATGATTTAAAGAAAACTATAAGCAAAGACTGCAAGTATGAACTTGTATATCCTGTTACCTGCTGGCATAGGATATGGAAATTTGAAATTGGATCAAAATCATGAAATATTAGCTATATTCTCACGTAGAGTAGGTGTATCACTGCTTAATATCTTGAAAAAATCTGCAGATATCATTACAAAATGTAAGGTAGCATTTCCTATCAATTGTTGAACTTGAAGTCACTGTACATAGAATATATACAAATATACCCTAAAATAATATCAAGAACCATTTTAATATAAAGAACCATTTAAACATCCTCCTTTTGACCATTTTAATTCCTAACAGAGGAAGCTGACAAAAAATGCTAACATAGATTTAATAAAAAATTGTGACCTTTTTTTACCAAAATAGGGCACTTGTCTAAACCCACATGTTTCTAATTTTGTGACAGTGGGGCTCTCCACACAGGAATCAAATCTAGATTCAATGTGCATTTCCGAAGTGCAGATTTTGTTCACACGGGCGCGCATCAATCTGACTTTTCTCCAGTTATGCGTATTGACATGCTGTGGAGTGTGTGTGTGTGCGTAGAAATAACGCAACTACGCATATATGTACGCACAGTCACTTACGCTCGTGTGATTGTTTGCTGAAGTCCATTTTAATCTAGGTGCATCTGGATGTGCGAAGTACAGATTGATTTGCCCGTGCGGAGAGTCCCACTGTTAGTGCCATGCTATGCAATGAACATTTCTTTTAAATGGTAAATAAATATCAATTAATATCTTGTAGAGTATGGACTTGTAGCATCATAATGTTATTTCAAACAATTGATCAACAGTAAAAAAATATTCAATTTCAATATTTATTTGTAAATAATGGGGCTCTCCACACGGGAGCATCAAATCTAGATGAATGTACATTTACGAAGTGCAGATTGTGTTCACACGCACGTCAATCTGACTTTATTATCGTTACACGTATTGACGTTTGCTGAAGTCCAGTTTAATCTAGATGCATCTGGATGTGCGAAGTACAGATTGATTTGCCCGTGTGAAGAGCCCCAATACCGTGGGTGTTATTGTTGTCATAAAAGGAGATGCTCGTAAGTTCACACAAGTGCCATCTTTCGATGGGACGAGTCACAATTGTGTGTAAAGGGTAGGATATGCAAACTTGTGAACAATATTTACGTTATTAATATTTTTATGTGAATTCAATACAGGGATATGGCCTATCCCCAGAATACCAACAACTTGACATTTAATCAAACTCACTCAAATGTTAATTAAATCTTTGAGCAGCAAATTTATCATGGACTGTGAGTTTTGATTATAAATGGCATTTAAGATTAATATTGAGGAAATAAACAACAAATTTTTGTTTTATAAAGTACCACCATATTGTACAAAAGTTCCATTTCCCAATGAAATTGGGCAAAAACAGTTGTTCCAAGGTAGTAGATCCAAAATCTCTGGATAAAGTACATCTTTAGACTTATACATTTTGGGAACAGCACTTTTCAAGTAAAAATATTTAATTGTCTGAGATACAACATACAAAATAAATGAAAGCTATTCCAAATACCACCACTCATTTTGGTTAATACTCTACACATGTTAGCCATGCAATGTACACTACATTCTAATTCCGTCACACATCAAGAGGATAAAAGTGCATCCTTAGACTTCAAAATTCCGGAACAAGGAGAATACTTTAGAGGCAAAGCACAGACTCTTCAACTTGGGAAATCAGGATGTTGACTGCTGTTGTTTATGCCAATGTTGATCAGATTTCCACTTGAGAAACATGGTATGAAGAGTGTTTTGCTGATACATAGTGTTTCTTATGTTTGCTCAGATTTTTGTCTCTTGGACTGCTATGAAAATATTATGTGTTTGATCGAAATTATACATCTGAATATGTTTCTTAATACAGTTAATCCAGGGAAATCCCCAGTTGTAAGGTTTGCTAAAATATGAAAAGGTTGTTATTCATGAAATTTAAAGTTACCCTAGCCTTACCCTTAACAGTACTAACCATGACTATTTAAAAAAACTCTTGCAATTTTATTGTTCTCAATAAAAGATTGACACCATATTTTGGTACAATTTTGGTACAAATTTGGTACAGCAGGAAGAAGCTGAATTGATGGTATTCAGCTCGGGCAAAAGGGATATGGTATGCGAATGTGTTTTCGCAGCGAGTTTGTGTGATATGATTTTTGGATGATAAGAAGAGAGTGGGATGAATCGCAACATGGTTATGGTGGATCTTGTAGAACATGGCGAGTCTTGACTGTTGGCGGCGCAGTTCCAGGGTAGGCCAGTTGAGTGACTTGAGCATGGCAGTAACACTGTCTGTGCAGCGGTACTTGTGAAGAGTGAAGCGGGCGGCTCGATGTTGAAACATTACAACTTTATAAGTGAGCTGCTTGGTGTATGGATCCCAAACGGAGCTACTATACTCCAGTAATGACCAGACTGACAAGTTTATAAGACTATGCAGAATTTATAATTCAAGACTTTCACAGCATTCTAAGAAAAACTGTGCAGCTTTCTGTCAATTAATTTGAGTTACAACATCTTTATCAATATCTCAGATCTTTAGGTTTCAAACAAATTATAATGAAGGCATGAACAAATGTGACAGTCCATCCCAAACCAGCCGTAAATGCAGCCTCTTGTTATTTTCACTTTTGGGCAAGATCAAGTTTTAAGGATAAAAATTACACTTTAATGAACTTCACATGATTTCCAGAAGTCAAGCTATGGGTTCAGCACAAGGATTGTGAAACTGTCAAAAAATCAATTTCGGCAAATTACTACCTTGACTCATATTTTACCTGTTGCTGCATGTACGACTCCTTTGGATTTGACAGCCACAAATGATAATGCAGCGAACAAACAGTTTTTTGCTTTGTGTGTGCTTGGATCTTGATTTAGTGCAACACTCAGAAGTAGAGCAAAAGATGCAGATGTCCTGTGGCTTTATGTGATTTACAAACCATGGAACATCAAAAATCAAATATCTTTTTTAAGATATCCAATAATCGGGGCAACACCATAGTTTGTGGCAAGTGAATTTGAGACTCAAATGGTACACCAAAATATTTTGACATATTTTAAAAACTTAAATAAAAAGGGACTCACAAGCATACAGACAACCATAATTGTAAATGTTGTTACAAATCTTCATTATAAAGTCAATTTTCTAAAACATTTTGAACAAATTTTTATTTTTTATTTTTCTCTCCTTTTTTTCTTCTTCATTTTTATATTTCCAATCCTTGTCTTCCCATGCCCCTACCAATAAAAAATGCAATACACATAAAGCAATATAGAATACATATTAAATGGAAATTGAAATGTAAATACTGCACATAAAATCATGCTTTTCTAAACCTTACATTTTCTGTGGAAATACAATGCTTGAGTTCAAATGTCCAGTTTACATGTCGTAAACAAAATGTAAACAAAATAGTTTCTCATGTTTTGTTAAATTACCATATGTGTAAATAGTAATTCCTTTTTATTGCATCTACCAGTCCATGTAAGCATACTGTGAAGTCTATTCATATTTACAAAAGATTTGGACGTAGCGAATTGACAATTTTGTAAACCCATTACAAACGATTTACGATTTGTAACGCTATCTACCGTAAAATTCAGTTTTTGTAATCCTCTAAAGGTGAACAATAGAAACCCTGTCATTTACGAGAGAAAATGTTCAAGGAAGTACGATTTAACGGAACATTTCGTTCACACAAAGAAAACAGCCGTTAACTAATTTGTAAAATCGTTGAAAATATCAACCACATAAAATATTATTTGAATGGGTCAGTTTATAGTTCTTTCTGAGCTACAAAATAATTTGAGCAACAAGTCTTTGTGACTACATAAATTCCAATGCAACTGTTGATCAATAACGGATAAACCACCAAACATTCATCACAGCCTCCGTTATTATAAGAAAATGCATAATTATATATCAGATTATAAGTAAACAAAGACTTGTTGCACCAAATATTAGGAAGCTCAAAAGAACTATAGCCAACTATAACCTGACCCTACTATACAACCCTGATTGTGAACTTCAGAATTAATTCAATCGATGAAGTTTTTATCAAAGCAATTTGCAGTTTGAGACCTTGGTAAAGTATTGATTAGTGTCATTCACCTCAATGTGATTACTTATTCTTTTCTACAAATAATTATGACGGATTACCATGGATTACATCTTGTCAATGGAGACTAAATTTTGTAATAATTCGCAGTTGTATTTAAATGCTAATTTTTCAATTGTTCCCCTAATAAATTAGTAAAGTAGAATTTGTTAACTAAAACTGAACTAAAAGCCTGTTTTTTTTTATTGTTTGAGATCCAACAATTTGTTTACAAAATGTAAACTGGACATTTGAACTCAAGCAATGTTATATTTAGTACATCTTTACATTCCCTTTTACTACATCTTAATCTATATTTCTAAACTAGAGCAGGTCACAGACTGATTCACAGACATTTTCTCTCTGGGCACTGTCCTCAACTAAAATTAAATCTTACATGACTTTTAACTTTATAATATTTAGTTTATCAAAATAAGGCCAAAAAGGGAATTGAAGAGTGTTTTTCAAGACTCGCCTAGTTCAACAGCTACCGGCAAGCTAGATGTTGAACCTAAATTGCATGGGTCGGGCATTCGTATCCTGACTATTATTTATATCGGTGGGGTTTTTTTTACTCATTTGCGGGGGGTTTCTTTCCTACGCTTGTTGTTAAGGTTAATGCACATCCATTAAATTTGTTGATTCTTCATGGTTGATTTCATTGTAAAATATCAGCATTCAGAGTTTTAAATTTGTGTAAAATAGAAACAAAAGTAGATATTTATTTGAAACTATTCATATATTCGTCAATGGAGTTAAACTACATAAACATATTAATTAGACAGTAAAGACTAACTCCTTCAACCTCAGGCCACAGACTAATTTAACACCCCTCCTAAATTTGATAGCTTGCATACAGTGATATTGCATTTTGGTGTTCTTACTCATGTGGGTATTGAGTCTAGACAGTATACCTAAGAATATTTCTTGACTATTGAAAACAAAGAAAACTTCGTTTGAATATAGTATCCTATTTATGTAAGGAAGCAATGCAAATTAAGTATGGAAATTAAAACAACAGATAAACATCACAAAAGCATATCAAATAAACTTGAACTTCCCCTTTATATTATCTCCTATGCTGCTACTATACACTATAAACTTTGAAGTATAAAGTAAGCAATCAGACTCTGTTACAAGATCCATAGCATATCCCTTGTATTCTACAACACTGTGATCAAGTGTTTTTGTGTTGTGTAAGAGGCTAGCAATGATTGACTAGGATTGATTAAGATCAAATCACTGGTACTAACATATTTTGTGCATGAATCTTTCAAAATGTCATAAAAGGTTAATCCTTTAGGGTTCTGATGCAAAGCCAAACAAAAATATTCAATATGACTATCATTTCTAAATATATAAAATATATTTATTCAGTTCTGCTGATATCATGGCAGGCAATTTTCATTGATTTTTCACATTATTCCCTTTTAACAACATTCAACAATATCATGTCCAAATGTCACTGCAAATCCAGAAAAGAGCATGGATTAAGATAAAGTCAGTTTCAGACAGACAAAGGTGTCTGACTTTTCACACTAAATCTTTTATGACAGGTATGTCCGTAATACAAGGTATTAAAGGAAGTTATGGCTATGGAGCAATTTATTTATTCCAATGTCTATTTCAAGACATTGGCTTGCTGTGTTACCTGAATATCAATTAGTTAGTCTAGATTCAGGTAAAGCTAATACAAAAGTTATGAGCTTAAACAAGCAATACCAATAAATTCAATACTTAATATGAAAACTTGCTGCAGAACCATTTCGTAGCCAATATATATACTTTTTTTTCAAAATAAGGCAAGATCGTAAGGGTGCACTATTGTAATTCCATTGCCTATCTATATACATGTAAATAGGCCCTTGCAAAAAAGTCTGTATCTCGCTAATTAGCGATTTGATCAAGTCCATCTGCCATTTATCTTGAAATTTAAGGTCATTTCTTTCAAAAAATCTTGATCAAAATGGTGGTTGCCCTGCTCTTTTTCTGCCCTGGTCACTCGAAAAAACCCGATGTAGGTACCGGCTAACTTCGTCTGCTCTCAAAATTCTTCAGTGTTCTTAAGGGAGAGAAATTTACAAAATCTTAAAAAAACATAGAAATAAAACTCTAAAGTCTTCATTTTTTCAACATTCCTTAATAAATTGTCTGTCTACACAATGAGCTACAAGAAAAAGTCATATTTTTTTTGGTTTTATACCCTTTCTGATCAATTATTTAAAGGTTCTATTTCACCTTTGTCAAATAAAAACACGGAAATTATACAGGGTGGGCCCGACACAATCTTATTTAGGATATTGCTACCTATAGACCAAGACTTTAACTATTTATCTGTACCCATGACTAGCACAGAAGTTCTACCATAGAGACCTATCACTAAATTTGTTTTTTTTTCTTCCAAAAATTGTCTGAACTGTTGCAATCATCATCATTGAAACAAAAGATATTATTTATGTATGTAAAGTATCTGTTATTTACATTGTACATTTTTGGCAATTCCACATTTGATAAAAATCATGACCAAAGTTACAAATATGAGCAAATATTCACTTAATAACCAACTGAGCTTTCAACCAAGGTACAAAGATTAATTGATGTCTCCTGATACATCAGGTTTCTGACACAGGAGCCAGTAGTCAGTAAAATAGCTCAATGGATGTATGGTTCATATGAATGCCGGTATACAGAATTGAACACCTTCTAGAAAAAACATTGAATTTTTTTAATGATTCTTGACCAAGCTACATGAAAGGAAATGTTATCAAACTGGCTAATCTCCATCATTACAACTAGCTCAATGGATGTACGGTTTATATGGATGCCGGTATACTTGATTGAATACCTTCAAAGGATATCTTAGACTTGAACCCTTGAAAAATGCCTAGTTTGAACGAGGAATTGGTTTGACTGACATTGTATATAGTTAAAAACAACTGTTTTGTAAACTCATACCTTGCAAGTAAAACACCCATCCCACTTGATCTGACTCGCATATCTAAAAACAGGTTTTCCTAGACCATCAATTATATGAAATTCTTATTATTCCTTTTGTATTATACCTTTAAGTAAGTTTTGCTCAAATGTTCAACCAGGAATGCTCTTATATCATCCCACCAGGACATGCAATACCCAATCCTTTTCTTACACCATTTCACAGCATGGCTTAATAGACATTTATAGGGACGGGACAGCTACCTATTAGTAAAGCAACTTACAAGGCTAGGTAAAAGCTTTCTCAGTAAGTGTTGTACATCATACTGAGATTAAGGCATTCCAAAGAAATAGTTAGAGATTTTATACTATAGATTTCAAGTAGATATGAATTTAATAGAAGTTATATATATATATAAAACAGATTGGCCATTTTAACTAGATAATAAATGTATGTATACTAATTACCCCTTATTAGATGATTTAAAGAAAAAGTTACCTTTGTTTCTGGTCTAATTGAAAGTTAGTAGCAGCTGATATTTAATAATTGGGGTCCATGCATTTTCTAAACTTTCTGATGGTTCAGAATTGAAATTCTCAAATACAAAGAAATTTTACCATTAGATTTTGTTTGTAAAGTAATGCATACATCCAAAGTCTAATTCTGAATGATCATAGAATCCTTCCATGGATTGGCATTTATGAAAACGTCTAAAATATAACATTCCTCTAGAGCTAATTTACATGTTTGTATTTTCATAAAAATCAGTTAACCCAAACATGGACAATATTGGAACATATACAATATAATTTGTACATTATTAAAATGGTACCACTAATATTGTATTATAACCGACAAAAATTGTTTTTTAAAAATCCAGAATATTTTTTACCAAATGCACCTTCATAAATATATAAATATATATTTGATGTCACTTAACTAAGACAAAAACCATGGTTTCAGCAGGATTAAAAGTTTGGAAATAGTAAAAAACAATTAATGGAGGAATGTGGATATTTGATCTGGGCCAAGTAAATAAACCTTTCACTCAGTGCAGACCAAGTTATAAACAATCTGATCTTTTCCCTCATTACGTGCATACGTTGCTATAACACACCTTGGGTTGGGCTCTAGAAATAGCATTCACCTGTTGCATGGAACAATTCAGGGGAAACAACTTTGGAATAGGTTGTCATATGAATGCAGAAAAGTTGTATCTGCAAAAACTGGCTTTTTTCATAAATTTGCATTGCACATTGTAGGTAATGTCCAGTCTAGGGTCAGTGACTCTTGAAATGGTCCTTCACCTCTTCGAGAGCCACTGACACATTAGAGACATACTTTAAAGAGTTTGTCACATTTTAGTATAAAGGTTAAATATCAAATAAACATTGTATGGCACAGCAATTGCAGATACAACTTCCTTTTACTCAAATGACAAGTCTTATTCGTATCTAATATTTCACTTTAGTTAACATTCCCTGACTCTTCTCATTCATTGACAGAGAAACTGAGTGATATACTTTTGCTACGAATGTGTTTTAGTCATTTCATACAATAATTTTTATTACTTCAAACTCAAGGAATTTTTGAACATATGCTATTTCTTACATGTGATTGTAAAATATTTTGTGGAAAAAAACCTCATTTTTGAAAACATTCAAGGCAATACAAACTCCCTTAATAATGAAAACTCAATGTAATTTTTATACTGATCTACACTTCAAATGAATTGCTTAAATTCCTTTTGAAATAAGGACAGTGTTTGACTATGTTCAAGTTTATCTGATCATATACTTACCATCTACATTTTAGCAAATAAAAATTTAACAAATAATAGGTAGTCATTATCCTTTCTGCTTTGACAAACTCTGTGAATCTCATCAAAGTGAAATGTGTACCACACAAAACAATAAAATACTGAAATGAAGACATGTCATTGATCTAAAGCTTAACTATATCATCTACTCAATGGAAGCTCCAATGTTCAAAATGAGACTGCACAGCTTATCAAATGTTTAAAATGAGACCACTCAGCTTATTGGTACTTCTATTGAAGGATTGTGTGTCAGGTACTAAAATAAACACAGAGTCAGTTTTTACAAAACCTGGCAGGATCTATTAGAAGTATAGCTTCTGCCGATATTGTCACTCTTCTTGAATAGACCATGTGTTTGTAGAGTTTTAGCCGTAGATTTACAAGATACTGTAAATGGGAATATTTTCACGAGCAGAATCTTTTGCGAAACCAGACAATCACAGCCTTTTCGCGCGTGTTAAATTAGCATTTTAATGCTTCATTACATTGCTTGTTCCTTGGAGTTGTTTCTTGGAATAGAATTTAATCTTATAATAGAAGAAGGCAAAACAAGAAACAAACAATCACTTGTTCCTGGAAATCAATTGAAGAGTTTTTGCAAATATTGAAGTCCTAAAATGTGAAATCGCACATTTGACTACATTACATTTGCAACTACTATGTTCCAATTTATAAAATCTGCTTCTGACAAAAAATCTTTCTGTGGTTTCTCTTCAAGTCACAACTTTTATACAAAGTAGATGCATTTCAAACCCAATTCCTGCTCACTGCTATGTTCCAGTCAATTTTCTAATAAAATAGTCACAGCACAAGCAACACAAGATTAATAAAACAAAGTCAGCAGGAAATACATACACCTGTCTTTGGGCTAACATGTCTCACTCCATGTTTGAATAACCTCTCATCAAGTAGATTCACACAGCAACACACTCAAGTACACTTTCCAAACACTTGAAATAGCCAGTCTATCTTGATATCCAAGGGACAGATTTTTTGTTCACTTCTTTTTTAATCTTTGAAGTTTGATTATTCATCCTTTTCGATTTTTGCCTGTAGATTTATTCACCAAAATCTCATGATTTATCAAGACAAGACAAATGAAGCACTAAATTGTAGGTATACAGTAAATGTTTATTTCCATCTTAGTTAACCTATTTAGAACACCTGTTCACTACAACTACACTTTTGTTGTGTTCTGGTTCTCTGATTATCACAGTAAAATGTAAAGACTTCATCACAGTTGTACACTGTTCTGCTATAAGCTAATTAATCAACGATTCTAGGGCCAAAATAAGCCAAACTACTTTGAAACAAAATCTGCTCTAAAGAGAACGAGTCCTGCAATTTTCCCCGGTGCGTCAAGTCTTTGTACTTCTAGGTTCTTATGCATAGTCGTAGAATTTGAAATGTAACCTGTTTTTGCATTTTTCATGAAAATAATTTTCATGTAATTTGAGACTTAAATTAGGAAATTCTGTTTTCTTAAAATGCTGCGAACCCTGTCAATCTGCTTCAACCTTGAAATTTGTTACCTATTATTGAGAGGAAAGAACAAAGATGACACAAAGACATGACCATAAGAAATAGATTTAAGAAAATGTAATGATTGTATTCAATACCACTCCAACAGAGCAATAATTTGATTTCAAAAAGTGTTTTAACCTGGACAGAATTCTCACCACATAATTCATTTGTGTGAAATTACCTAAGTGATTTATCTTGTCTCAGATTGATTCTCAGTGTGTTAATGTACAGCACCCATCTGAGCTTGTCACTACCAATTTTTAACTTCATCTTGCATATAATAGTAACAGTTACATCTGCACTTTATCTCAGTATGGTATCATTAAGTTTTCCTACTACAGTCTTATTTCTGATGTACAGGTACATGCATGCCATGCTATAAACTGAGGTTAAATAAAAGCACCTTACTAATTCGGTGTAACAAAATATGCAATGGTCGAAGGGGTATGTTTGTTGGATATGGTAGATTAGGTTGTATGCGTATCATGTCGAAATATCAAAAAAGGGTTGTTTTCTTGTACTGTAAGCCTGTTTAGACCTCTCAGTATATAAAACATAAGTCTTTATAGATAATTTTCAAGTTTCAGTTTCTTTCCATTTCCATACCTACTCACTCAAATGATAAGATTTAGAGGAATCTAAATTAAGGAAAATTTTCAATCTTAGAGAACAGAGAAGGAACAAAATCTTGCTTTTATACATGTAGTTATGTTAAAATAGCTTGGTTAAACCATAGTCCCCTATGTGTGATTTTTATCCAAAGTGCTATTTCTACCACATTTGATAATAGTAATTAGATATTTGAAAATTTGAAATAGGTACCTTTTGTACTCTTACAAGAAGAATTTACAAGAAGAAAAAGAAGGCTCTCAAAAGCTTATTTTCTACTAGGACGTGTTCAATTTTAGGCAGAGTATCAGGTTTCATTTCCATTGTGCATGCTACCTGTTGAAATTTCATATTAATTTATTTTACTTTTTATTTCAAAAGTTATACCAATTCCCATGAGTATCTATATATATCTCAATAAGTACCTTATTCTTAAGTACTCCAATAAGTATAAGAGGAGGCTTTACAACCCTTTGTTCTTTCTTAATAGTGTTAATTTCAGGCAGAGTATCAGGTATCAATACAATAACTACATTTATGAATGCTGCATGTCAAAAATTCAAGTAAATTTACTTCCTTTTATGTTTCAAAAGTTCCGGTAATTACCATTTTATTCACAGAAGTATTTTTGTACATCTCAATATTCAAATAAGCTTTGAAATTTTAAATTGCAGAAGAAGTTGTGAAAAATGTTCCTGAACAGTATCTGCTTCCTTGCTTTAATGACAAATTTACTATTTTTTATTCAGTTTGTAACTTGCTCCCTCACTAAATGTAGTTTAATGGTTTATTCAGAGTCTTATCGATATGCTTAGATCGATGCTGATTTTGATGCCCATCGACGCGCAGTCTTTTACATGTGCTATTCCTTGTGCATAGTGCGTGTAAAGACTGTGGGTCGATTGGCATTGATCGATGCATATCAACAGCACTCTGAATAAACCATTAGAAAGGCAGGATATATTTCTATCCTTTACATACATTTTCATGGTTAGAAATCAACATTGCTAATACCAATTGGAATCACAGCTCGTCCCATAATTCTCACAATTTCTTACCATCTTCACAGAATCATTTTGTGAACAGCTGGAAGACACCTTACACCACAAATTCCTATTGATGTAATCAGATTTGAAAGTGAACAGTAAACCTCTCTCTCTCTCATTTAATTCTTTATGTGTTAAGGGAACTCTAGATTTGAGGGCACATGGAATATTTAACACATCTGAAAATTGAAAATCTGATTAAGTTGGTATTCAGGTTTCTTGTGTTACTATTTTTGGAATACTCTTGGTATCAATTTGGTTCCCTCAATACATTTGTTATTAAGAATAAAAGACAAGTTAAATCCTTGCTGATTGGAAGTATTGGATTTATGTTAAAATTACATCACTGATGTAAAGGATGATGTATAGAAAAAGTAAAGCATAAATGGATAAGAAGGGTAAAAATTAAATTTGATAGTGAAACTTGGTCCATCTGAAAAATAAAGGAAGTGAAATGCAGCTGTGTTGCATGTAAATCTAAGGCAATTGATATGTACAGTGAGTTTTGAGTCGGATCCTTGAGCCTGAATAACCAGTAGGGTATATCCACAGAAAGAGCTTTTCAGAATTTGGTACTGTATATGCCAATATTTTTGCGCTCAGTAATTTTTGCACAAATCTTATTTTGAGCTGTTTTGAATCATTTTGCGCGCTTTTAGTTTTGCGCTTGTGAATTTTTAAATATGCGGCGGTATATACATACCACTTTTCGCGCTACATTTATTTTTGCGTTAGGTGAGTTGAGCACAAAAAGTGTGAAAATTAATGTAGCACGAAATAAACCACTTATACAGTAATTGGTATACGCCTGGTAAGTAGTGACGTCATAATTTATGTTAATCACCCAACACGTGTGTTTTGGACCCAAACAAATGGTGTGACCACTTTTGCCACACGTTAAGTCTATGGGGAAAAAAGTCCAGACTCAGATTTTATACCATAACTTTCATCTAAAACAAAAATAAGGGGAAACATGCCGGCCTATTATGCTGAAGGTTGTGATTACAAGCCAGGACGGGACCCCTGCCGTTATTTTTGTCTTCCAACCGAGAAAAATCAGTCTGAATTGTATGTTTACGTGTGCCTATTGTGTTAATACGTATGATTAGTGAACATGATCATTTGTTTGGGTCCAAAACGCACGTGTTGGGTGATTTACAAAATTATGACGTCCCTACTTCCCGGCGTATACACCTGGTATTGAATCAGTGACAGACTTGATATGATACAATGAATTACACATGATAGCTTTATCAGGTGCCAAGTAACAAATAATTTAATTGGTGATTTACAGATTCATATGGTATTTTTAGGACAAGTACATAATATGTGAATAAATTTGAAAGCGAAATTTGTCCATCTGAAAAATTAAGGAAGTGAAATGCAGCTGTGTTGCATGTCAATCTAAGGCAATCGATTTGTACAGAGATTGAATACCCATGTTGTCAGATCCTTGAGCCTGAATAACCAGCAGAAAAGAGCTTTTCAGAATTGGTAATTGGTATACACCTGATATTGAAGCAGTGAAGGACTTGATATGATACAATTTAGGAATTACACATGATAGCTTTATCAGGTGCGAAGTACAGAATAATTTCATGGCTGATTTACAGATTCATATGTTATTTTAGGACAAGTACATAATATGTGAGGGAAATGGTCAAATATTTAAGAGATTTTATGTAAAGTGCTCTTACATCACCTGAGAAAGAGTAAAGGGTCGATTACATTGCATATTTATAAGGCTAACACTATAAATCTTAAACAAAGAGAGTCAATTAAGTAGTGATCACAGTAGTGAAGCAGCATTTGCAATGTGCAAATATGAGCCCAGAAATTTGCAAGTTAAACATTACTTCTTCCTTTGACAAGAGACTTAAAAAGAATAACCAATTCAGAATAAAATTTATCCATGTGATGAGAGACCTCTCTTGTGGCTATCGGATCAACATCCACCCAATCCAATTTGGTGAGAGAAATCAGTGATTATCTGATCCACATTGGTCTAATCCACCCAATCCAATTTGGTGAGAGAAATCAGTGACCATCTGATCCACATTGGTCCAATCCACCTAATCCATGCGGTGAGAGATATCAGAGTGACCATCTCATCCACATTGATTTACATTCATCTAATCCATGTGATAAGGATATCAGAGTGACCATCTGATCCGCTTTCATGAAGTTCACCCTCTTGAGTTAATCTCTTTTTTCTGTGTAGTATTTGATTACTGTTTTGAAGATGACAGAATTAACCCTTATAAAGTGTACCATCTTAATGGTAGTAAAGTGCTCTTATTTGAGTATTTGTGTATTTAGTTTTGATATTTAAGACGCATAATATTCTTAACTTACCTTACCATGTTTGTTTCTTTTCTTCTTTTCCATAATCATCCTGCAATTCCTGATTGTGTTGCTACTAAACTTCAACTAAATAGGTAAGTGTAAATTCTTAACTCATTTTTTAAACCAGTCTACTTTAATCTGTGTCTACATTCATACCAAGATAATTGTGACTTGTTCTTACAAAGTGAATCGAAAGTCTTACATTTCAGTATTCATATTCTAACTCTACTTTCTCAGCTTTAGACCAATGTATGACACATCAGGTTTTTGGTTGTTGTTTTTTCTGGTTTTTTTCTTCATTTTTTAAAACTGAGAAGTCAATTTATGAGTGAATAGATACACATTTCCATTTTGATATTTAGCAAGATTGGTACATTGTTATGATTCCAAAAATATGCACTTATTTTGAAGGACATTTTAAGCAAAGCTTGATACCTTTCGTGTGACATTCATTGTAATAAATGTTAAACACCTTAGAAAACAACTCATTATTGGCTGCGAAAACTTCAATTCCACAACTGTCAATGCATTTTGTGAGAACATGCAAGAATTCTGTTGAAATATCATTCTATTTTTCTCTATTTCTTACCTGAAGGTTGTTTCTTAAAAACTGTTCTTAATGTAAGGTAATTGCTTTAAAGATACAATAAGTTTAAAATAATCTGTTTTCAATAGTATAGAGTTAAGAATACATCTGGTAAGAAGAGCACAATAGAATCTAAATTGCAACTACATTAAGATATAAAGCCAAACAAAGTGACTTTCAGGTATAATATGAAAACAACTTTTGATATAAAGTATACAAAACAACATTTGCATCCACCTTAGGGACATAGAACATAGGATAGCTTTTAGCATTTCTCACAGTTAATCATTGTCACACAGTGAACTTCACTTGTATATCTCTTGTTGCTCACTTTGCCTTTGGATATTTGCTAGTAATTTGCTGCATTTCTGTGATACACATGGAGAGAATCTGTAATGTACTTGTTACGGGAAAGTACCATGATTTACTGGAGGCATACATATGCCATGGTTGATACAAGAAAATGATCTCTCTCATTCAGTGAAAACAAATTTGAATTGTGATATTCGATTTTATTTAGTAAAAAAGGTTGTGGATAAATCATGAGGGTTTTTTTCCCCTTTGAAAGTAAGCATATTGTTCCCAAATTGTTTGTGTGGTCTAACGGAACAGAGCAGGACTCATAATCAGTAGGTTTTGGGTTTGAGCCCCGTTAGTGCCGAGTAATGCCCTTGGGAGTGCTATATGGGTAATTACAAGGAATATTCACGAGTAGCACCGTTTAATGGTATATCGATACCAAGGATATTGCAAAAGGAAGCTCGTATTCTGTTGGGTAATGTATTGCAATAAGTGCTTTGACCCAATGTTCAATCAGAAAAAGTGTTATAGGAACAAATATTATTATTTATTATTAAAATGTTTATTTGATTTACAAAATGAACATTTTTAGTTCAGTTTATTGACGGATGCCAGTGGTAATATCACTTGTTTTTGATGATGATGGGAGTTAATAGGAAAGGGTTGTTATTATTTTATGATATTATTAATATTTAATATTATTATGTTATTGAGGCTGTTGACTTCAGATTTGCACGAATAGCCTTAGGCCTAAAATGATGTCAAAATGGCCAAGAAATGTTTTAATCATATGGACATATTGGACATGGAATCAAAAGATGCTGCAAAAACCCTTCTTAGATATACAGATCTTATTTGTATATATGAGTGGTGCTCTGGCAAAATGAGCAGATAGTTGAGATTTTCAAAATTGAGTTTATGACATATTTTATTTCTCTATAATCTCAGCTTTCAATTGATTATGTCATCATTTCTTTCTACAATCTTCACTTAGAGATCAAAATTCAAGGCAGTCCACTCAGAATCTGGCAGTAAAAAATTGTTGCAAATTGATTTTAAAGTTACTGATTACTATAGTGTATGATAGCTAAACGCGATCAATTACCCGTGAATAGTTGCACTTCCTGGTATAATTGACCTTCAAAATGCGAGTATAGACTAACACTTAACGAATTAATGCGTTTTATTTCAAAAAACAAAATTTGATCTTTTCATCTCATTTTTACTTTAGCACCCATTTATTCAAATTCTTCAATCGTAACTTTCCGCTCATTTTGCCAGAGCACCAATCATATATTATAACAGAAATAAAAAATGCTATATGATATTTAACCTCATCTACCAGCATATAACACTGAGATAGATTATAGCCAGGGAATGGCTCTTAAAAGATGCCACACTGAGATAACGAGGGGCGGAAACGGATACTATTATATACAAGATGAAGTCCATGTTTAAAATTGGTAGTGACAAGCTTGCTTGGTGTTGTAAATTAACACATCTGGTATCAACTGAGACAAGATGTATCACTTAGGAAATTTCACACATGTGAGTTACGTTGAGAAAATTTCATCCTGGCTAAAATCTTGTTATCATATCAATGTCTTAATCAAATTATTGCTTATTTTATTGTTGTATTGATTAGATCGTTAAAATGTTCTTCATCTATTTTACCATTTCCTGATCAGTTTTTTGCTATTTGTTTTAATAAAAGGCATAGCATTTTGAAAGGGTGGAACAAAATATAACCTCTTGTTGTAGTATCCCTTCTACTTAATTTGAGCGATGATTTGAATCCATAATTGTATATCGATCAGCATCAAATTTTATTCATAAATCACCTACCACATATACAGAACTGCTTTCTCTTTAGATCAGTCCTTTCTTAAACACAGACTTGGTTTCAAACTGAATTTGTTACTTCTACTGGGCATTATACTATACCAAAGTAGTTTGGCTCATTTTATCAAATTTCTCAACATAGAATTCAACACAGCCCAGAATCATCGATTAATATATTTGTAGCAGAACATCTTGAGATTGTGGTGGAGTTTGTGAATTTTACTATGATAATCCGTGAAACTTGAATATATCAACAGTAGACGTGAACAGGTGATTTATCTTTGCTTTCTTCCAATATCAAATAGGTTAACTTAAGATGGAAGTAAACATACTGTACCAAAATGTCTTCAGTTTTGGTGATATCTTTAGGGAATTTGAAATGTTATTGTGATGGTCAAACTCCAGGTAGAATCAGGGAAAACAATGATTAAAAAAGGATGTATTACAAAATGACAAGTAAAGATTAAGAAACCTGTTCTAGAAAGATAGGCTATTTCAAGTGTTTGGAAAGTGTACTTGAGTGTGTTGCTGTGTGAATCTACTTGATGGAAGGTTATTCAAACATGGAGTGAGACATGTTAGCCCAAAGACAGGTGGATGTATTGTTACAGGCCCCTGAATATGTAATTTATTAATATAAAGTTTTGAGTGAAGCAGTACCATAAGTCAGACATGATATGTGAGTGGCCAATCTGTTATGCACAAGATGATTTTAATACAACACAATGGGCTGATA
>JXSR01S001331.1:26985-54688 GCA_000969725.1 Ophiothrix spiculata
ATTGAGTTTATGAGAAGTATGTCTCTGATGGTCCGATTACTTTAACTTTTTTTAAAAATTTTGAGATTTTGATACCAAAATATTGCTCATATTGTTCTTATATTATAACCCATGTGAAATATAACGGCTTAGTTCCATTCTATTTTACAGATACATATGAAAAGGTGTCTAATTATGGTAAACATAATTAATTATACACAGTAACGATTAGGCGGTGTTAAATACTAAATTGCATATAAAGTCAAAGCTGTTTGACCGCTTTAGCTAAAATTTAAAACTTAGCCATCATTAGTGGTCCTCATTCATATGACATTGAAAACTAAATTATGAAAAATCGGACCAAGCTCTTTTAAAACGTACGTTCACTTTGCATAGGCACGTATTTATTCGGTAATTTAAGAAAATATGGAGACGTTATTTTAGATAAATTTGATCAACTTCAACTTTCATATGTAAACACTTATTCAATAGAAATGATATGATATACCATGATTGCAGTGTGTATAGTGATCATATTTTGAAGAGCGTGTATCATTTGCGTTTTGATGGAGTTGTTTTGATAAGCATGGCAAAGGAAATGATGTTTTGATAATTTTATATAAAGTTTCATATTTAAGCAAATATCTGCATTCATATGATGACATCTCTTTACGTAATCATTGTTTTGTCATCTGTTATCTGATATGGCAGAAATTATGACAGAAATACAGCAATTTTTTTCTAAATTACTGAGGCATTGTAAGTGTGTTAATAATTGTCCTTCTTTTTAAAATATCAATGTCAATTAAAGAACATATGAGTGTGTTTATATCATTATTAAGGTTTTGTTTTTTTGTTCAAAATGGTTTAATTATTAATATATTTATTTATTCATTTATATACTTGTTTATTTATTTATTTATTTATTTATTTATTTGTTTATTTATTTATTTATTCATTCATTTATTTATTTATTTATTTATTTAAAGTATATAAAACGAGTCACCTGATTCATTCAACTTTCTGCATGCATAATATTACTATCAGGTAATATTAACCCTTGTCTACCGAGGAGATTTTTTGTTCCCTTTACATAAAAACGGAAAAGAAATTAACCACAAGCAATAAAGAAATCTTTTTCACATAATCTGATGGATGAAATGGGGTTACTACTTAAAGAAGAGGTAGAGTACGCCGCCAAAAATGGATGTAGAGGCGAAGCTACGTGAAATTTTAGGTCGCTACTTTTAAAATAATATCTTCATGCTATGCAGCATAAAGTTACAGAACATATTAGACTTATCTTTTCCCTTATTTGTTAGCAAAAAAAAACATTGAAAATTATATATTTAGAACTTTTATAGCAACATTTTGATTCTCCAGTTATTTCCCCCAATGTGGAAGTACCAGGTGTCCCAATAATGGTTACATGTAGAAAAATGTGTGCAAAATTATAATAGTTGGAGAAACGAAACTTTGCCAACATTATATCACCACCCTAAGTTATTCTTGACTTTCAGCATAATCGTTAGTATACTGTGTGTAAAGGTAAGAAAGAATGTTAAATTGTAAAACAGTTTGACTGAAATATTATAGAAAGTTAACGTTATTTGAAGCAAATTTATTGATCCATTTCAAATATCATATGTAAACATTTTCCCAAAAGAAATATATAACATGGTATATGTCCGAATCTTTAGTAGCTATTAGATCGAAAGAAAATTAAATTTCAATTTGTTTTGAAAGCTCTTTACACTTTGCTTGGATAACATATCAAGGAAGTTCCAAAGAAAAGACCCACAAATTCATATGGCCTGGTTAAAAAAAAAGTTTTCTTTGTTTTGTTTATTACATAATCCTGGGCAAATCTAGTTGAATATTTATGGTTCTCAGGATGTTTAACAAAGTAGGACTATAATGCTTTTTAAAAAATCTAGAAAAAAGTTTATTACGGTGGAAAATTGTCTACCTTTAGCCTAGGCGTTGTATTACAGGGTACGGTATATTGTAATGTATATATATCGCCCTCTAAAACTAGCGGCAAATACAACGCCTTTCCTTATAAAATCTTATTGTATATCTCTTTAAAAATTGTCGTGATGTCGACGGGAATTTCTAGCTGCTGATTGGTCAATTATGACATCATTATTATGATTTTACCGCGCGGAGTAATATTATGTGCATGATGTGAAGGTTCCGATCACTGCGATCAGCAGTGAAATGCCACTCACTCTGCCACTCAGTCAACTGTAATGGCCGCCATGACTCATGCTCAGTGGACAAATGATGCCACAATTTTGTGCAGATATAGCTTTTCCTATGTGGTTAAATTGTTTATGTGTTAAATGTTTTTACATTATAGAAATCATACAAGCAATTAGATCATAAAGGAATCAAAATTTTCATCTATATACTTGGATCATGGAGCTGACCGGACCCTGTACACTGATAGTGATACCGTACACATTGCATGTTTGATCAGAATGACCATGTGTTGTTTGGTCGAATGACCATGTGTTGTTTGGTCGAAATAACAAGTCGGACAACTGGGCCTGGATTTTTAATTGTTCAAGGACAACTATTAATACTGGATATACTATGTGTTTTTGGAATTTATCTCTGTTATTTTTGATTGGAGTTTCCGACTTTTGATAGTGATAAGGTTAGTAATAAGTAAGCCAGAACTCTTTCTTTAAGTCCCCATGTTTGCTGCGTTCTCACAATTTGACAAACATAATTAAATTTTCATTTTTTATCCATTAGGTTGAAAACCCAGATTCTGGTGTTTCCTAAGATACACATTTATTTTACTAGAATTGCGTTTAATTTCTTTGCGGATTTTCCAAACCATCATGAACATGACATGTTCACCTTCAACCTTGACCATGATAATGACCGGTGCCGATCGCTCGCAGATTACTTTTTTGCAATCAAAAACTGATCTTGTTAAGATAGAAAATTACTGATTTTATTCACGTTTTGACTACCGGTATGATGTATTTCACCTAAATTTCATTCACAAAAGATAACTAAGAAATTCTAGATAAAGTTTTCTGCATAATCTGATCAAGTCAGTGCAGTGGGACTATTTTATCTAAGAGAAGAGATCAAGGTCGGCCCATGAGCCTCTGCGCCAGATTGGAAAACTCATTTTGCTTTAATTTTTTTCATCAAACTCTTCCTAAATAGCCCATATATTATGTTAAATAATATAATTTATCTAAATATAACAGAAATTAACAGATTTCCCCGATTTGGTTTCCAATTTTGCGCCTTGCGCAATACACAATTCTATAAGTATTTAGATTTCCCCGAATTTTTCAGTTAGTCGCGGTGGTGTAATGGTAGAATTTCTCTCTTCACGTGCACGCGTCTCGGGTTCGATTCTTGCTTCGGTCTATTATCTTACATTTTTTTTTCTTCATTTCTTTTCTTTTTATTTCAGTTATATCCAATCATTTTCTTTGACTTTTCACTCTCTAGGATGTAATTCTTCTTTTTTTTCCATTTTTTTTTCAGAGCTATGTACTGATAAAATGCTAATTTACAGTATTATAACACTTCGCGCGGTAGCAATACCCCGATAGCGAAAAACAGGCATCTTCGGATGATCCGTGTGTGTTTATTAGGAGTACAATTAGGAAACCTGTCATAAAATAATGTTAGGAACATTTATCTCCTTATGGGTATATGTCACAAACCTTACTTGTACTCCGATTACAACCACAGTGAGCTTCTGAAGTTGGCCAATTTTGACAAAAACGCAATGTATTTCAATGGAACAAATTAGCGATATTTGAGTTTCTGTATAAGAGATTGGAAATCCCGAAAAGGCTGTTGGGCCGACGTTGATCTCTTCTCTTATTTTATCTCATCCGCCATTGATCATCAAATAGGCGGTGCCAATTGTTTGATTGACAGTTTAGGTTTACACAGAGAAAATACGATATGCACAAAGACGCTTCGCTTCGCTCAGCCTCACCCTTCGCTACGCTCAGCGCTCGCAGATGGCAAGCTTGCTAACTCGCGCCTACGGCGCTCGTATCGGGCCTTCGGCGTTCATTTGAGTGAATATTTCGAAGCGTCTTTAACAAAGACTACCTTTAGCCTGACAAAGGTAGACAAGAATTGTCCACCGGAATCGACTTTTTGAATTTGTATCTAGATAAAATTCAGTTTTAAGATTTTATAAAAGCATTTTAGATTTTTACTTATTTATGTTATATACTTGGTAGATCGTCCGTGTGATGTTTAAACATGTTATTCCAAGATTAATACGACAGTTATCAAAGACATTAAAAATCTCATAATTTCGAAACATGTGTATATTTTTACTTTTAACTAATCGACTCTGACCCCTGAAATGCATTTTATGCGATTTAACCTTTAGGTTGCTTCTTATTTACTCTCCAGAGGCAAAATATGTAACTCTGTGATGAGGCGGCTGTGTAAATGCATAAGAAATAGCATAGCATGCAGATTATCTGAATGCTATGCAGCTTAAAGTTGTAGAGAATATTAGAATTATCTTTTCCCTCATTTGGTAGCAAAAAACATGAAAATATGATATTTAGAACTTTTATAGCAAAATGTTGATTCTCCAGTCATTTTCCCCCAATCAGGAAGTATTTACTTTTAGATAGGCCTATTATGACATCAGTAATTACGTAACGCCGAGGCCGATTTCAATGATCTTGATATTATTGTATAAATAGGGGAGGACAGCAAAATCAAGTTCATTGAGTGTTCAATTGTAAAAAAATCAGGGGGGGGGGGGGTTAACCCCAGGTTGACGTGTTTAAAAAAAAATCTAGTTGTAGACAAGGGTTAAACGATTTAGTCATATTTACCATTTTTTCCAAAGCCATTGCTATTTTTTCCGAATGCTTTGTATGAAAGCGTGGATTCTTGCGTTTTAAGGTGAAAAGGAGAATTTTTATTGAATACTGTTTATTTCTTTTATTGCTTACTTCTGTGATCTTTGAGGCTTTTCTGTTGACTGTGATTTATGTTACATCTAGAAATTCAAAAGAAAAATGATACATGACATGATAAATAAGCTTTTTGAGATACATTATTGTTTAACTTAATTCATCATATGCATGCTGCATTTATCATCGTCAACCTGTTTTTGTTTTATCTTGATTTGTTGTAAGAATTAGGTTATTGCAGCAAAGTCTGTCTAGGATAACATGCCCCAGGAGCCGGTGTTCTACTTAAATGATGTGTATAGTATCGGGTGTGTTATATAAAATAGCAGATTTATTGTTCTCATTGCCAGCAGTACCAATTTATTATCACAAATCTTATACTACAAATAAATATGGATGACCCATAATTTTGTGTAGCTATGTCAATTTTGAAAAATGTCCTCTCCAATATTGATGACCCATAATTTTGTGTAGCTATGTCAATTTTGAAAAATGTCCTCTCCAAAACCACATAGTAACATATATGATACTTAAATAAAATAAACGTTGTTCTATATGTTTTTTTACTACTCCTGTGTCCCAGGTCTTGTTGTTGGCGCTATAACTAAATATTTAAAGGGCAATATTTAGCGAGAAAAGAGGTGAGGTTTACTACACTATACTGTATCACTATAATATTTACATTGGTTAACAATTGTTTTGCGCATGCACTTGTTTTTTCGCATCCGTTAAATAACCAGTTATAGTGCCAACATCAAGACTTGGGACGCAAGATCATAGGTTTACGGTGTTTTCTTGAAACATTCGTTTTTTCTAGCATCAGAATTACATCGAATAAGGCTATACAAATATCTGGAATAAAGTGTCAGGGTTCGATTAAATCTCTCGTCTTCCCGATTCAGAGTCTGACGATATCCATCGATCGATACCAATCGACGCGCAGTTTCTTATGCATTATGGAGTTCGTATTTTACTTTGTGTTAGGTATAATTTTAACATATCTTAGGTATTTTTTTTTCTGTGTGTAGTAACATTTGACTTTTTCTTTTCTGTCATCACGATGTATTGTCAATCACTCCTTGAAAGGAGTGATTGACAATACATCTTAATAACAAAAGACTATAAATTTATTCTAGGGTCTTGGATAAAGATTTTAAAAACAAAAAATCATTTTGTGACTCCTGAGCCTTTTTGTACCATGTCTTTCTAAGACATGGTACAAAAAGGCTCAGGGATGTGGGTGTAGCGGAGTGGATACGCACCCTTAGAAAACTGTGTAAAAGAGGAAACATGCTTGTCCGGTTGGGTAAAGGTTTGAACAGATTGGGGCTGAATAGACTATAAAATTATTCTAAATGTTTCTTGCATTCAAGTAACAGGATAAAGCACGAGAGCACCCATACCATACTATAGAGAAACCTTATCAATGTGATTTTTGTGACAAATGTTTCTCACAGAGAAGTAACAAAGTACGGCATGAGAGGACACATAAGTGAAGTTATTGTGTCAAATGTTTCTCACAGGCAAGCCTTTCAAACTACACAAAATTTACTACTATTAAACTGGATTATTGCAATAAACTGTTTCTCACAGGCAAGGGTTATTGCAACAAAAACTTTAAAATAAGTTTGAGGTAGAGGGGGATAAGGTAGTACATTTTATATTACATAATTCAACTTTTAATATTTAGAAAGTTTCAAGTAAGCATCTGCTTCGATTTACTTGACGCATTCATAATTTTCTCTTCATTTATTGCTATTCTCATCATATAAAACTCACTGCGACGTCCTCATGATTATTGTTATTGACAAGATGCTTTTCACAAATTCAGATTGCATTTGAGGGCGCGACAGAATGTCCTTCCACGGAACACAAACGCAAATTGTAAGCTTATTCTCATTTACGTTAGGTATGCGATATGAAATGCTATGGTGTTTAAAATCAGAGTAACACAGGTAAAGAGAAATGCCGGGGAGAAATACCGTATTTAAAAAGGCGTTTTGTATCCTGGATATAGAGAGGAGATCTTTTTAGACTTCGAATACCGGTGTTCTAGTTTTACAAAACAACTGTCGTAAAACTCCAAATCACATAACAGTCATTATATTCCATTCTCACCTCCATCCCCTTCATCTTCATCCCAATTAAGATGGGATGGATGAAGTACTGGATGGAATGGTGGGGATGAAGACGGACACAGAGCTATGTGGCAGAGTGAACTTATTTGGTCGTACACATGTGCACAGGGTGGACATGAGGATGGTCTCCATCATCATCACCAAAATGCACATTGAGACAGAGCTGTTGACGTAGACGTGCATGACGTGGAGATGATACAATCCCTGTCTCCATCTCCATCATCTCCATCGTCAATAAGGATGTGAATGGAAATCTAGAAAATTTTAACTATTTCTTTTTGCACACCGTACATGATTATTAATTTCCAGCATAATAAAAAGAATAAAATCCCAACAAATAATTTATAACGTTAAAACATCATGTAAACCATGCTAAATCTCAAGGGATATACGATGATTACCATGATTAAGCGTGTTTTCCTATAAGGCTAGTAGCAATTGTTTTTACCAAGACCAAGCAGCAAGCTTATCCTTCCTCCCCGGCGACTTGTCTTCATTATCATCACTATCACTAGGGCTAGGGGGTGTTAATTTGCTATTTTTTGACATTAATGCGGGGCCCCTTCAAAATATAGTATCACCAATACAATTCAAGAATTTGAAAGAAGTATTGAGAAAAAAGTTGCATAACCCCCTATATATCGTGTGGTCTAGTGGAACAGTGCAGGACTCCGAATCATGAGGTCGCGAGTTCGAGCCCCGCTACGGTCAACGGGTTATGTCCTTGGGCAAGACATTTAATCTCGATTGCTTCGTCGACCCAAGCGTATTGGGGAGCTGTTAGGGGAATATTACAATCTAAGTTCTGATAGTTCAGCATCATAAGATTGCGATCTAGTTGAGGTGAGATGGTTGTGACGATTTCCTAATAACAGCGTAATAATAATGTAC
Source organism: Ophiothrix spiculata (assembly GCA_000969725.1). Taxonomy (NCBI): domain Eukaryota; kingdom Metazoa; phylum Echinodermata; class Ophiuroidea; order Amphilepidida; family Ophiotrichidae; genus Ophiothrix; species Ophiothrix spiculata. The sequence continues at coordinate 34,925 of JXSR01S001331.1, forward strand.
AGCGCATTGAAATGTCTTCTGATGTGGTTTGCGCTTAATAAGAATTGTGTTATTATTATTATTATATTATATATACCCTTTGAAAATTTTTTATTTGGCATGAAACTCAAAAAATTGGCCAAAATCCTAAAAAATAAAAATGACGTCGCAACATCTAAGTGGGTGTTTTAAATAAACATTACCATTCTGAAGTTATTTTTTTTTTAAATTGTTATTTTTAGCTTGGTTGGAAACCCAAATGGCCAAAAAATTTGTTTTTTGTAATCTTCTCAAAAAATATGATTTGTGGTCAAAAATCAACATCACCATCATGTTCCTTTCTGGAAATGTATAATTTTCTTAACTTTAAGTACTTTGTTAAACAGTTATGGTACAAAATAAACTTGCAAAAACGTAAAATTGAGTAAGGTGCTTACGCCACTTAAGGGAATACTGATTTGACAAAATTAACGACGGGAAGTGTGTTTAGTGTTAACCCGATTTGGCTTCTTGATTGATATCACTTTTGATATTGCATCAGTTATAAGACAAAACATAATTTCAATTTTTTTTATCAATAATAAGTTGACTAATCGGGGATATTCCCGAATTTCAATGTTTAGTGCCTTTACACTAGGGATGGTTGAACCCACTTTTATGCCGTTACATATTAAAGGAGCATTGGACAAGTTCAGCTCATCTCCAAACTTTTCCAAAAACATTTTGAGATTTTTGCATCATTTGAAGTATTAGCAGCAGTAATGATAGCATGCAAAGTTTCATTGTCAAATTCAAACCTTATATCAAAATATTTAGATAGTATTTGATTTTTAATTATCGTTGTCGATAACGATAAAAACCGCCCTCAATAGTTGAATTTTTTTGAAATTGGCCTTTTCAGGAGATCAAATGCAAACTCAAAATTTCTTTTGATTTATCAACAATCTATGATATGAAAATATTTTACAAACAAACCTGTGGCTCATTCTTGATATATAACATCAATAAAGATGTATAGAGAATAGCCTCATACCCAAAATCAACAAACAAAATCAAAGTCAAAGGTTTTGATCAAAATTTAGTAGTTGACTGTTATTTTCTTACATATGAAGTGTAAATCATCCGTAAATAATATTTCGACATTTGGTCCAATGCCCCTATAATAAGCAAGAACAGCTTGAACTTGTTTTTATTTGCAATTTTTTTAATTATTGTTATTGTCTCTTATTTTTTTGTATTGTTTTTCTTTTGTTGTTGCCCATTTTATCATTGGTTTTTGTTTACTTGTTTTGTTTGTTACATGAATCTAAAAAAAATTATATGTTACTCAGTATATGTGTGAAAGTAACAATTTTCTTCCCACACAAACAAAATACACACCGTTTTGACTCCAAAAAGTTTATCTTATTTATAAAAACACACGATTTTTTTTAAATTCATTCATATCTGAATTTAATAAGGCCATATTAAAAAAAACATTTGTCTCAAAGCTCTCCAACTCCCAAAAACCTAATGCGGAATGCGATTTTATTTCTTTTCTTTTTCTTTTTTTTTAATTTTTTTTTTATTGATTCTAAAAGTCATCTTTATGGTAGAATCTGTCAAGATATTGAAACAAAACAAAGAAACAGAATTGTGACGATGTTAATTCAACAATAAATGTGATTGCACAATGTACATAATTTAGAGACAAAAACAACTTCGAAACGAAACATTTTGCCTTGGATTGCGAGTTGCTTTTCACGATTTTTGGAAAAAAAAATTAAAAGGTGAAATAAAATTTGTTTTTTGGATTTTTAGGGAAACTAACGCGCGCGGGAGCTTTGAGACAAAAGTATTTTTTAATATGGCCTAAGATGATATAAATTTGAAAAAAAAATCACAGGATGAATTTCTCATAAATTATTAAGCTGCTGCTTTAGAAAACAGATGCAGAGCCGTATATAATCCATTGAATTGGAAGCAATAATCTATTCTTAGATAGCTTAATCATCCGTACATTATCAAATGAAGGCACAGTCTGTAAGGTTCTTAGCTGAGCCTTTTGATTTTTTGATGATTATCGCCATTTAAGAAATTCCTTCTTCATGACTTACCTTCAAAAAGATGTAATCCTCTTTTTTCTGTAAGGTCGGTGGTGTTAATATTGTGGTTAGTTTTGATTTTTTTTTTATCTGCAACCACATACAGTTACAATTTAATGAAGATAGAGTCTGTTTTAATCATTTGCAAATAATCCTCTTATAAATTTGAATGGTAAAAAAGTATTAACACTTCATTAATATATATACAACGAACATCATTCACGCTGTTTCTCCTCAGCTTAAGCAGTGAAAAGGAAACCGCATATATCATATGGGTAATCTTTCCAGCTTTTTCCCGCCAAGACAAGCCTTATGTTCTCTTTTATGTCTGTAAAAACATATCTATAAATTACAAAACATGTCCCATTGAGACAGCTTAAAAACGATGTTCTGAATACATTTTCAAATGTTCAAGATACAACACCAAAAAAAAACACCACATCTGCAAATGCATAACCTGGAATTCTTAATTTTTCTAGATCTGTTACACTTAAAGTTCAATACAGTCTGCAACAGAAGTCAACCACTGAACTTGTTTATCATGATATAATTAGTTCTGATCAATTTTATCATGTATGTCGCTTGACAGACTCCATAATTTTTACTTTATAAGCTACAAAATATTTGGCTACCTTTGGCAAGTTTCCACTATTGTGATGAAATAACTATGATGTCATTGCGTAGGCCCTAACTGACCAATTGGAGTTAGAGATTTACACAAGGGTGTGAGAACAAAGGAGGCACGGGTTCAACTTTTTAAGAAAAAGAAGTCATGTGCTAAAGACAATGAACCATGTGCTCCAATCGTCATTGTGTTCACCGCTGTCTTGGTGAATGGGCTAAGGTGGAGGCTTGGTCCCAAGATGATTTTACAACATTAAATATATGAGTAAACTTTACATTTATTTGCAAGATACAATCTTTTCTTGTCTCTACTTAATTTTGGTGAAACCAGTGTCTTAGCCGCTCGATCCGTACCTAACATTGTTGTTAAAAATCTCTGTGACAAATTACTATTACAAAAAGCAGTATCATACCCACCAAAGTTGTTCAGAAAGGTTGACCACGTCACATTTATTTTAAGTTGCATTTAACAAAAAGAAAATAGCATAAATCAAGGCAATTTTATCACAGATTGCATTTTATATAGTACAAAGATAACATTAATCGTATCAGTCATAAATCCTGGATTCCAACCATTAATGTCTATGCACCAAAATATATAATTTTTGTACAGATCATTTAATTTTTCCTTTTTTACTTATTGTCTGTGTTACGACCCAAAACAAGGATCAAGGTCAGAATTAATCTTTCGGGTTCGAGCTAAAAGCAAAGCAAGAATAAATACACTGTAATTCAGGATTTTAGCAAATAAACAAACAATTTATTTACACAAACAGTTTAACAGTGTAACTATCTAATCTACGGTTTTTGTTTACTCACGAGTGGCTTCTGACTTGAACAAGTTAGCTAATAATATTCTACGGTAAAGTCCTTTATGACATCTGTGCAAATGTCCACAAATCCAGATCCAAACAGTACAAAAATGTCCGATAATTCTTCTCAGCTCCAAGAGTAAAAAGTTCCGAACGTTCAGTATCAGTCAATATAAAACTCCAAACGACTTCTGCAATCTCACAACTCCTTGTCCACAGTAATATAAAAATTATCCACTATCCAGCGACTCAGCATCAAAACTTCTCCAATAATAGCTATGCATAAAAGCACTCCAAAAAGTTCCAAAACTCCATCCACTCTGCCTTTATCTTCTCTAAAATATCTCAATGATATAACTCCAATAGCCACATAGCGTCCTTTATAGCTAACAAAGCTGACTGACCGACCCCAAATATATAAATGCATCTCCTTTTATACTAGTATAACTTTATCTTGAAAACACTCTTTTTATCCACACCATTCTAGTAAACATAATAAATTTCATCATAATATTTACAGAACATTCTAGGTCATTCTTCACTCATAAGCAACTTGGGGATTCCCCATGTAACCATGGTAACAGTCAATCATACTGTACTTGTTTACATGCATCACACAATAGAATACCTGGAAAGTCCAACACACCACACACATGATTGACAGCTAAACAAAAGAGCTATTATGTCTCAAGTAGCTCAACTTCCTATCAGCCCATTGTGTTGTATTAAAATCATCTTGTGCATAACAGATTGGCCACTCACATATTATGTCTGACTTATGGTACTGCTTTACTCAAAACTTTATATTAATGAATTACATATTCAGGGGCCTGTAACATCTGCTTAACTTAACTTTCAGTGTAAGGGTTCTAACATGCAATTACATGTAGACTTATACAGTTGATTTCATAAGACTACATCATATTTCATTTCAATCGTACTTTAAATTTAATAAAGAGATGTTTGAAACAATGACGTTAAAATAAGAATATTACCTTACGTTACTCCTTGTCTATCATTTGAAGTTATTTTATTAAGTCAGATATTACCTCATTCACATCCTGTCAATCATGATTTTAAAAAATGATTTATTAACTGGGATGTATTAAAATACATCCCAGTTAATAAATCATTTTTTTAAATAATCATCTCTGCATCCATCTAGATTGCTTTGTCTCTACTGAAAATAAAACTGACAAATAATTATCAAGATGATTTAATTCTTACATCTCAAAACAATACAACCTGACCCATCATCATCTACCTAATTTAGCTTGGTATAAAGTTAAAGACATCTATTATTGTTCCAAAAACTATAATAATACTTAAATAAACCAATGATTTATGCCCTTATACCCCATTCATACGGGCATTGACGTTTAATGCATCCAAGCTTTAAGGTATGAAGCGTGACAATGTCGCCATTAAAGCGCAAATCAACAAAAATTGGCATTTATTATTACTAAAGCTGTAGTCCAAATGTGCTAAAGTCACGCCGTGCACGAGTATGAATATTAATACCTGAAGCCCGCCACACTTTAGTAATATAAGCTACACGAAGGCTCTCTCACTATTAAGCTAAATACCATGGTTGAAACACGTATCTTTGGTTAGTTCTTACACGAATTGACATGATACACACTTTGGCATAAAAGTTACTCATCACTAGATTTCCATAAGTGTGTTGGTCAACTGCAGTCAATGTATTGGTTGATCAGCATGCATGACATTCAGAAAAAGTCTGTGAGATGCATCTAACGAGATAACTTATAAATTCTGCATTTAGGATTTACCGAATTCTATATTGGTTTTTACGACTACAAGTCAATAAATTGTCTGTGGGGAGAATTTTGGTAACGCCGTGCCACAAATGCCGTATTCGAAGAAAATATCAGGATGTATACTGTCTAATCTAAAGTTCTTTTGAGATTGCCGCTTTTTTTTTATTATTATTACAAATGCTTGTATATTGTATTTGAACGTTTTGTATCAAACTTTGTTGCCCACTACTGGATTAATATATTGACAATGTGTGGCTCATGGGTCGCACACTTTCTTTCAACATGGACAGGAATGTTGATTTTTTGTTCTTTAACCAAAGGAGAACCTATTGTAGAGATCACTGCGCCTGTGAATCCTGTTGACATCGGTGGAATATTTAGTCTGCACTGTCAGGTATGGAACCTGGATGAAGGTCAAGAGGTCACTGTATTAAAAATTGTTAATGGTAAAACAACCAGGATTGCCTTGGATGACAAGATCATGGCAGATGATGACAGAATGTTTCTTGCGACAAGGCAACTTAATGACGGAAGTACTGTTTACTTTCTGTCTGTTATTGAAGCAAATAGGGCCGACCAATGTGACTACCAATGTAAGATACTTGAAACTGCCGGGACATCTCATGATCTACCAAGTGCGTCTGTACATATTGGTGTAATATATTACCCAGAAACCGAACCATTATGTGCCTACACGGAACCATTAGTTTTTGAAGAAGGTGATCGAGTAAGCTTTAACTGCAGCTCAATATTAGCCAATCCAATCGTTGATATACGTTGGCTTCGCACTGGATCAAATGAGGTACTGAACTCAAAAGATGTTATTCAAAATGACAGAAAGGTTTCTCATTTGACATTCACTGCAACGATGAATGATAACAATGCTGTGTTTTTGTGTGAAGTCTCTAGTTTATCTTTCCCAGATAAATCACAAACATGTCACGTGGGGCCTTTGGTGGTAACACCTAAACGTGGTAAATCAGAATCAACTGTCATAACATCAGATCGACAGCCAAGCGAAGATGATTCAATAATACAAAACAAGGACAATGACATACCTTTCAAAACGACTGGAATTACCAAAGGAGGTAAAAAAAAATTAGACGATTGTGGTAAAGTATGTTTATCTTCAAAGTCCCTTGAATCCAATTGGATGTTAGCTACAGTATTTATTTGTTGCGTAGCGTTTATTTTTCTTGTCTTGGGACTTGTTTTATTTGTAAAATACTTGAACACACGCTCGTCATATAATAGACCTAGATATATTGCAACGCCCAAACCTATTACAGATGGAATTTATTCTGAATTAGAGTGTAAGCAAAGGGATGCTAAGATGTATATGACGCTACAAAGTAAACAACGAGAACTTATTGCAGTTACACAAGATGATAATCGAAGCGGGCGTTATGATCCAATGCCGAATGTTCCAAAGATGTGAAGTGCATTCTATCTAAATAGAACTTATTCCAATGGGACATTTTTATACATATGTACTGAACCCGAGGAGGTAGAAAAAAAATGCAACCAAAACTACCTTTTCCACACGTTTAACCAAGCCTTTTATGTAACACGTCTAACCATGGGCGGTGGCAACCCCTATTTTTAGCACCGAACATAAAAATAGATATATTCCTCAATCCCTATCCAACGATACTACACTCTTAAAATGAAAAGAGTGAACAGTCACTCTTTCTTAGAGTGATTTTTATTTTCACTCCAAAAGAGTGACATTTCACTCTTTTCGAGTGAAATCAAAAGGGGTTTCACTCTTAAAGAGTGAAATGTCACTCTTATAGAGTTATAATTCACTCTTTGAGGAGTGAAAATTGTCACTCTTTTAAAGATTGGTCACTGATACCGCTCTTCTGAAAAGAGCGGTATCAGTGACCAATCTTTAAAAAAGCTATACGAGTGACATTTCACTCTTTAAGAGTGAAACCCCGTTCGATTTCACTCGAAAAGAGTGAAATGTCACTCTTTTGGAGTGAAAAAAAATCACTCTAAGAAAGAGTAACCACTCACTCTTTTCTTTTAAAAGTGTAAGATCATCTAAATCGGTCAATGCGTTACGTAATTATGGCGTCAAATAGCATATATTTTTCTAAATGATGATTTGAAAATTTCCAGGTGACGGTTGAACTCCCGTATTACCCCACTATGACGGCTTATCTTACCCCCACCTTAGATGGTACCTCCTCCCGAATTGTCTACATCATGATGATATAAAAGAGATTACCCAGATGCCTATGGTCGGTTGATTTTGTATATTTATGCGGCGGTGAAATAAACCTTACACTCTAAAAAAAGATTGGGTTAAAAAGGGAACATGGTTGGCAGGTTGGGTTAAAGTTTGCACAATATTGGTTTATTTTGTACACAATCTTGGGTAAATGGTGCACGTTTTACCCAACATTGTGTCAAATTTTACCCAACCTGCCAACCATGTTCCCTTTTTAACCCAACTTTTTTTTAGAGTGTAGGGATTATTTCACCGCCGCATAAATATACAAAATCAACCGACCATAGGCATCTGGGTAATCTCTTTTATATCCTTGCGGCCATCATGATGTAGAAAATTCGGGAGGAGGTACCACCTAAGGTGGGGGTAAGATAGGCCGTCATAGTGGGGTAATACGGGAGTTCAACCGTCACCTGGACATTTTCAAATCATCATTTAGAAAAATATATGCTTGCTTTAAGGCTAAAACTGATTACCTTGATTAGAGGTGGTTAAGATATCAATTTATATGTCATCAGTGAGCAAGTAAAATGCTTCTTTGGATCTATCGGTTAGCTGTCAAAGCAAAGTCTACGTGTGTTGAAATACCTTTCTTGAAAGGTCTCCATGCGCTGCAGTATCTTGAATTCAAAATTGACTAAATTAAGCTTAACATTACTTATGATGATTGGTAATCCTAGTTTTGGAAAGCTATCCTTTGAACCGAAACAATGTACACGTCTTAATTTAAGAAACGTTTAATTTCATCCTTAGAAAACTATCCTTTCAACATTAGCATGATTAGTATCGTTAGTGATAATACAATTTTAAGCTTGCATCATAACAAACGTCTTCAGCCCTATACGTATTTTATTCAATATTGTGTTTACTTGTTATAATTTATTACCATTTCTGTCGTTCAGATTAAATGATCAAAAGGGATCGATTCAGTTGCTGAAATGAAATTTGTTTTGACTTATACTTTACAAAATAGTTGTTAATGGTATGTTTCTAGTTTGGTTTTATTTTTCATTTTCATGTATTCTCTTCATCATGTGGATTATTCTCAATAATCATTGACCTAGCATAGTGAATGTATTATTTTATGCATTAATGAGATCCGGTCGCGAGATGAGTAGTTGTCATAATTCATTTCCGGCAAATTTGGTTTATTTTACATCTATACAAACACAATCCACACGTGATGTTTTGATAACACGTTTAAAGCAATCATTGCATTGTTTGAGAATTACTTTAGAAGTTTATAATGCGTTGATAGTCGGTCTTTAGAAAGCTAACATTAAAACTAGAACATCCTGATTTTGACGTGAACTTTTCTTAACTTAAATATCGCATATTGAAACCGGTATTCATAGTTCATAATTTATGAACATGTATATGGTCCATAACTTAAATGAACGTATTCACCATAATACTAACAATAAGGATGCTTATATTGACAACCATTAAGAGGTCTAAACTAACATCAAAATATGAACTTCATAATATGAACATAATATGGCTTGATCCACTGAAAGCGGACTCACACGTTCTTCCTAAACATTTTTGTTCTTTTTTTCGGATATTACTTTGATATATTATTTTGAGCTTTTTTGCTCCTTAATTCATTTGACTTCTTCGCTTTACTTCACCCGTTGTATTAGTGTAATATAATAGCAAAGCTTACGAGAACACAGTAATACCATATCTGAGCTTACATTGATGTGTTTTTTTTCATATAAATCTGTCCTTAGATTTATCTCTTAAACTAAAACAAGCCTTGGTAAAGAGTTTAAACTGAAAAGGTACATACTTTGTAAAGTACTCTTATACTGTACTAAATTTCGTTTATTTCATTGAAGACAATTAGATGAAAATGTGTAGAATTTATCAGAAGCAATCTCATCAACAGCCTTGATATTCAGTAATGACACACTAATATCATAATTTCAACAGAAGGTTGTATATGATTCTTAAAACATTTAGACCACACTAAATGTACGTATCATTGATGCTATATGTGTACCGCCGCGGCAAAAGGGTCCAGTTGTCGACTCCTACATGTTGCTCATTGTAGCATATCTGATGTATACAAATACCATACATTAGATATGCTACAAGGAGCAACATGTACGAGCCGACAACTGGACCCTTTTGCCGCGGCGGTACACATATTATGAAAGCTTTGCAACACTTACTTTATCCAGAATAAATTCATTAATTGACTCAATATAATTTGCTTTGCATGTAAAACCCTTTTTTCAACTAATTTGACATTGAGGTAATTCAACCTACAATCAGGGTATACGTTATAGCCTCTTTTGATTTACAAAACGTATGCATTGTGTGAACGCAATTGAAATATTTAGCTTAGAAGGCTATTTAGATTTTAGTTCACTTAACCTCAATTAATGTCAAAGGCTCATATGTTGCACAAAATCAGTTCACTAGACCTTAACATACGTATTATTTTCAAAGTTGACTCCCCCTCCCCTAACATGTTTCAGCCTAACATGTCATGTTGGTAATATGCAAAAATAGTGATACTTTGGTACTAGGACGATTATATTTTTACTAACACGTGTATCAACAAAAAAATTGTGCACGGATTAAAACTGATCTTGACCTTGATAAAAGCACCAAATCATAAATTTCTTGCCATTGTAGTGAAGCAAATTTAATAAGCTTTTAAATGCAGAAAAATGATGGAAATCGGATGAAAAATAAAAAAGATATGGCCAATTTTGTAAGTACGTCTCTTTTTCTTCCATTCCAATGGAATTTACACAGTTAAGCAAGATACATATATCACAATTACGGGTTATGGCATTATATCAAAGCTAAGAAGTACTTACAAAATTTGTCATATCTTTTTTATTTTTCATCCGATTTCTATAATTTGTTCTGCATTTGAAAGCATATTAAATTTGCTTTACTCCTTTACCACGGAATGTATGATTTGTTGTTTTTATCAAGGTCAAAATCAGTTTTAATCCGTGCACAATTTTTTTTGATTCACCTGGTAGGTTATCCAACCTACAATGATTTTCGACAAAAAGGGAATGTAGATTAGTTAGCAAACTAATAATGTGATAATCTACATCGATAGGTTTGCACTAAAAATTTTGTTTCTAAAATGCAACCAAGCATGAGAAAAGATAGAGATTCTGTGGAATTACGCTTAACCTATATAAAAAATGAAGCAATACAAACATCGGAATTGAAGGTTGTACTGTATAACGTTTCAAAACATCCTCGAAATGCATACACAATGAAGGAACGTTTTTCTGACAAACGTGTTCATAGATTTGACATAAGCATGATACAAATTTATATCGTGTCCCCTGTTATGCATCTGCTGTCATGTCAACAGGAATGCAAAACATATTGCCTTACTGAACCTTTGTTGAGAATATATGTAATTTCTTGAGGGTACCTGAAGCGAGATTAAGAACAGGGATTGTGAACATCTCACATTGCTGGAACACAATCTAACTGAATAACACAACTTCAATCTCTAAGTAAGCCTTACGATGCCATGAGGTTGGCCATACGATCTATTCCTCCGACAAAAGAGTCCCCTGAGGTAGAAAAATTCGTCACCAAAACCACACGTTCTTGGTAGTGTGCTTTAAAACGCATACCGGAAAGAGTAGAATAGGACGGGAACCCGGACGGGAATTTGGCCGTAAATTATGCCAGTAAGATTTGTTTCCCTTCTGAATTAGAATATAGGATGTCTGAGGCGGAATCAGTGGGCAATAAGAGCTCTTAAGAAAAGGAAAGGAAATTTAAGGTGTTGGTTCATATTTCATTTTACATATGTTTTATGATAGTTATAAGACTCAATATGAATTGTGGAAAATCCGTATTCATGACACACAAAAATAGCCTCGTAAAATGTCCCCGGATTTATTTATTACATATTTACAGTGGGTATAAATTGACTATAAAATAAGTCACGTTTCGTGTAGGTCTACGAACAAATTACGCAGATCTTGTCATGAAATAAAAAATGTGAGTATACGTTAATAAAATTATAACAACTTTTGGTTCTCAAACTTAATTTCATAAAATTACATATATTAAAAATAATGCGTTGATGAATGTGTTCTTACAATTTTGGGAATGAATGTGTACTACAAACAAAGATGAATTTTCAATTTCTTTCGGAATATGTCGTCCTACTTTTGTTTCCTAAATGCTGGGTTTTATTTTGTAAATGAGCTATTTATCATCAGTAGTGGTAGTATTAAACTAATTTGCTACATTTATATACATTATTTTGTAGAGATGGGATCTGAAAAAGACCCACTGAGACACAGTTTCTGCTTATGATTTATACTTGATTTAAACTCTTTGGCCCGTATTCCAAAAAAGTGTTTAACTAAATCAAGGTTTTATTTCCCGTCAACAGCACGACTCATTGAACTGTTCTGCTTGAAAGCTGCAATGATGCGTATCGTTCCAGGACAGTTGATGCTCAGTTAAACAATGGTTTAGCTAAACATCTTTCTGGAATACGGGCCTTTACGTTTGACCCATTTTGAAAATTAAACGGGGGACCTGCGTTACGCGCGGACCCCGCTAGTTGACTGGATTCCCCTTAAATCAATGGAGTAAATTGCTACTCATGTCCAAGTTTGGTCCAGGCATAATCAAAGGTTCTGTCTTATCCTTAAAATAACCTGGGATAACCTAAATTAAACTTTCTGTCAATATCAAGATTTGAACTCAAATTGGCATTTGACCTCAAATGCCTTAACTGAACTCCCTTTACAATTACCAGGGGTCAAATGTCAAGTCAAGTTAGGTTAGTCCAAGAAAAAGTCAAGGGTTCTGTGGTACCTTGGAATGGCCTGGGATGAACTCAGGTCAACATTTTGGACAATTTCAAGATTTGCACTTTCTTTTGGCAGTAGAAATCTTTACCTTAACGTATCTGCATTTTTTCTGATCCAAAGTACAATGCATGCTGGACTCCATTTATCAATTTGAGGTATTTTTCTACACAGAAGTGGGTTTAAAATGTTTGAGGTATATAAGTTACTTTACTATTAATATTATTTATTTGCCTTGTTTATTTCTATGTCAAAAGCAGACTAACACGTTCTTTTTAAAGTTGTTTATTTGTTTTTGCTTTGTTTTTGTTTTTTCGGATATTATTTTTATATATTATTTTGAGCTTTTTGGTTTCTTAATGTATTTTGTTTTATTCACTTCATTTCTGCGGTCTGCCTTTGTACTAGCGTAATATAATAGCAACAAAGTAATACCATATCTAAGTTGACATTGATGGCTTTTTACATATAAATCTGTCCTTTATCTCTTAAACTAAGACTAACCTTGGTGAAGAGTTTAAACTGAAAAGTTGCATTGTAAAGTACTCTTATACTATATATGTGTTTCGTTTATTTCATTAAAGAAAATTAGATGAAAGTGTGTAGAAAATCTCATCAACAGCCTTGGTATTTAGTAATGACACACGGATATCATGATTACAACAGAAGGTTGTATTTGATTCTTAAAACGTTTAGACCACACTAAAGGTACTTATCCTTGATGCTATATTATGAAAGCTTTGCAACACTAACTTTATCAAGAATAAATTGTATTAATTTGACTCAAAATAATTTGCTTTGCATGTAAAACCTTTTTTCAACTAATTTGACATTGAGGTAATTCAACCTACAATCAGGGTATACGTTATAGCCTCTTTTGATTTACAAAACGTGTGCATTGTGTAAACGCAGTTGAAATTTTTAACTCAGAAGGCTATTTAGATTTTAGTTCACTTAACCCCAAAAAATAAATATCAAAGGCTCATTTGTGGCACAAAATCAGTTCACTAGACCTTAACATGCGTATTATTTTCAAAGTTGACTCCCCCTCCCTCAACATGGGCGCGTGTGGCCTAGCGGAACAGTGCAGGACTCATAAACGGAAAGTTGTGAGTTCGAGCCCCGCTAGTGCCAACGTGTTGTGAACCTGGGCAAATCACTTTATCACACTTGCCTCGTCGACCCGAGCGCATTAGGGGAACTGTTTAGGGGGGAATATCACAACCTAAGTGCTGATAGGTCTGCGCCTTCGGTCATTGGCCGCAAATGGCCTAGTTTAAGGCGAAATGGTTCTGACGATTCCCTTGTTACGGCGTAATAATAATGGCCAGCGCTTTGTATCCACTGGAAAAGGCGCAACATAAATGCCGGTATTATTATTATTATTATTAACATGTTTCAGCCTAACATTCCATGTTGGTTATATGCAAAAAGAGTGATATTTTGGTACTAGGACGATTATATTTTTACTAGGTTATCCAACCTACAATGATTCTCGACAAAAAGGGAATGTAGATTAGTTAGCAAAATAATAATGTGATGATCTACATCGATAGTTTGCACTACAAAATGTGTTTCAAAAATGCAACCAAGCATGAGAAAAGATAGAGATTGCTGTGGAATTACGCTTAACTTATATAAAAGATGAAGCAATACAAACATCGGAATTGAAGGTTGTACTGTATATCGTTTCAAAACATCCCCGAAATGCATACACAATGAAGGAACGTTGTATTTTTTTCCTGACAAACGTGTTTATATATTTGACATAAGCATGATACAATACCATGTCCCCTGTTATTTTCATAGTAAATATAACATAAAAGTGGTAATATTTGCACAACGTTTGTTATACGGTTGACTTCAATTCGCACCCAGTCTTTTTAGGTCACGTTTCATCGGTACTGCTTAAAATCATACGGAAGAAAGTTGACAGTATTAGTTGACATGTATTAATAAAGTGTAAATATTAGACACAGATGAGCACTCAAATTTATACAAAAACGAATTTTATCTTAATCCAACCCTTTGTGCTTGCCATGATACAGTATAATTATAAAACCAACACATTATTAAAACACCATCAATCTTACAGCCTTACAGACATAAAGAGGACTACATCTCTTTAAAGATTAGTCATGAAGAAGCAATTTCTTAAATAGCGATAATTATTCCGAGTGTGACATCTTAACGATAGATTTGACAATTATCATCAACAAATGAGAAAAAGCTTATAAGCTAGGAACGTCGTAGTCTTTGCCTGCAGGTATAAAAGCTGATGTATTGGTGAAAATATAATCTTAGAAGAGATTATTGCTGCCATTCAAAGGATTTTTCAGTCTCTACATCTGTTTTTCGAAAGCAGCTGATAATACCTTGTGAGAAATTCGTGCTATGTGTTTCTTTAAAATTATCACTTCAAATCACCATCTTATTAAATCGAGATATAAATAACTTAGGCATTTTGTATCTGAAGGTTGTATTTTGGTAAAAATATTTTACAAAATGGTTTTGAAATCAATCAATTGGTAAAGAGTTTGGATCATGAAAATTGCAAAATAAGTTAAGGGTATAAAGATTTCGACAGCTCAACATGCTCAAAGAAAGTGCGAATCTTGAAAATTGTCCAAAAGGTGACCTAAGGTCATCCCAAGGTACCCCAGAACCCTTGACCTTTGAACCAACCAAACTTGGCATTTGACCCCCTGAGAATTTTAAAGGGAGTTCAGTTAAAGCCATTCGAGGCCAATTTAAGCCTCCTAATTGTCTACCAAAATCACAAAAATAGCATATTTCATCAATTCCGATAATATCTGATTCATATAATGTCAATCATGATTAATACGCTATAGTTAATAATTTAGTTCAATTCCAGTATGCTAATCTTTTTGGTATTAATTCAGATTGCTTTTTCTCTATCTGAAAAAGAAGCTTATTTAACATCGTCATCATCATCATCCTTCGACTTTCGTCTAGATACATGACACACATCTTTGCCAAATATATTTATTACACATTGCATTTCCAAGGTCATTGAAGTTCAAGCCAGTATCTCTACATAATTATGGTATCAGGGTACGTTAAAGGTCTGCAGCCTCTGTTTGGACATAGCAATCTCCAAAGAAGGATGTTCGATATGATTTGGTCCTTGCCTCCAGCAAACTGGACTCTCCTCTGTGCCACGGTTGTAGAGCTAGGGGTAGGGGAGGGGAGGGCAGGTTGGCCCTCGGGGCGGGTTGGCCCACCTTGTGTTTCTGCTCACGTGACCTTCGGAGAAATATATCACTGGTGATTTTTGGTTATGCATAAAGCATCAAATTTACCATGAAATTTACAAGACCGAACTCAGCTCTTTGTGTGAGTTATCAATAAAACGAGTTTTTGAGTTACTTAAGTAATCTTTTTGAGCAAAAGTAATTTTGTACTAGTGTCAAGATATTACTTCGTTGGTTCAACTTATTATTATTGATTACGAGGTATGGTACATGTCCAACAATCATGAGATCAAATCCTCTTTATTCTTTGTTTTGTTGGTATACCACGAGGTTAAGTCAAAACTGGGACTATGGGGCGGTTTCACCCCCTACCACATGGGGCAAGTTAGCCCTGTGGCGAATTTGCTTACTTACCCAGACTCGAGCACGATAACATTTATGACGTTTTAACACGATTTTAATTCTAAACAAGTAAATAGATACGTATAACAAGACGCAAGAAGTCTTTCACAAGACTGAAAGGATATTTGTGGCCTATTTTGCATATATTGCATGCAGATAACACTGTAGGTCACAACGCATCTTTTTAAAAGATCGATATTGTATTAATTTATTATGGTATTTCATCCTAAAAGGACATTTTTGTATGCAGCACATTCCCGTGCTTCACTTAAAATTAACATAATGTATAAAATGTGTCACTGTAAAATGAGTATGACTCTTTTTTTGTAAATTGGGCCAACTTGCCCCACTGGGTGGGCCAACTGCGGGGCAAGTTGGCCCTTTTGACAACACTTTTTATTTTCTATATTATTTAAATACGATAAGCCGCAGAGTCTTAGGGCCGTATTCCAGAACGATGTTTAACTCTAAACATTAGTCTAACTCGTAACTTAGACTAACGTTTAACTAAACGCAATTCCAAAAGAGTTGATAAATTTAGACTTATGTTTTAGCTTATCAAACGGTCGCTAAACCGCCGTTAAATTAGACTTGGTTCGGGGGTAGTACGTGTGCATGGACTGGCTGATACTTTCAATGGATAATAATCATGATAATGTTTATATGGCGAAGTGTAAGTTTGATATTATGAAGGGGCAGTGGCGTATTTTCATCAAGGGGGATGACAAGTGGCGGATGGCTGATTGTTTTAATCAACATCAGGAAAAATGTTGTAAATTTTATAATACGCGTGCGGCGCGCAAAAAACAAAATCTTGCAAATCGGCTAATTTCATATATTGTTTTTTATTAAATCTTGAAATTTACTCAAACCTTGACAGATTTTGACTGAAAATCGATATAATATCTAAAAATCCGCGCGAAGCGCACAATTTTTTTCTTCACATTTAATTTATCAAAAACAAAGGGAAATTCAATTCCCTTTCCTTTCTTTCTCTTTTTTTTTTTTTGAGGGGGACCGTCCCCGTCCACGTGAAATAATAGAGGGGGACATATCCCCCGCCCCTCCGCTTTCGCTGCCTATGGTAAAGCAGGACAAAGATTTTTAAAAAGAAACTCCTAAATGGTGCACCCCAATTTCTTTACAATAGCTTCTGATGTAAAAAATAATGACGTTTTTGATCTTCCTACTTTTTTGGCAAATTTTACAGTTTCAACGTTAAAGTGTTATGATTTTTGACAAGCGCGCGCTTCAAACTTGTTGTTACAATTACAAAAAATAATAGGCTTATACTTGAGTATGAACTGATGACACTGGAGTGAAAAAATAAACCATTTCGGGCATGCCATACTGAAAAGGAGGGGACAAGGCTTCTTTCTGGGAACCACCCCCCCCCGCCATCCCACTCTTTTTCCCCATTGTTGCTACACCACTGTGAAAGGGGCTCTGACTTTAGATGGGGCCAAATGATGACCAACCTTTCGAGTTGGGTTCAAACTCCTTATGAATTTATAGATGTCCTTCTTGAACTTTTCCCATTTCCCCTTCCCTTTAAAGACATAACGTAACCAAGAAAAAGGTAATTGTTTTTGAGGACTGAAGGGTATATCAGGTGACACCGTTAAGTAACGTTACAGTATCAAAACACAAATTTTGGGGCAATTTTTTTAGAATCCTAGTGTGGAAACAGTATCGATAAAATAGGGGGAAAGTGGTATATTTTGGCTTAAGAACCCTCCACCCTTCAGGAAGTGTTTTGAAAAACTATGGTGCACGCTATGCCTGCAACATTATACTTGAGTGGCCCCGGGCCTCAACTCTCATGTATCTGTTACATGTTACCCTAAAAAATTGTAGAAAACATGCCATTTTGCTAAAACTTCTTTACGTATTCGGAAAAGTTTGGTATCATAATATGAAAAGTTTATTTATACTCTATTTATGCATAAAACTTCTCATGATTCTAATTAATAAAGTTCTATTTGAAAAAGCGATTAGGGGACACGATGTATCTGGTGTATTTTGGAGTAAAAAAGGGAACCACCCTACATGTTGAGTAACAAATTGAGCCAAAGTTTACTCAAGTTGAGCAACTTGAGAATTTTTTTTACTCAACTTGAGTAAATTTTTGCTCAATTTTGTTGAGTGGTTCCCTTTTTTACTCCATAACTTTAAGAGTGTGGATGAGGCGACGGTGGATGAGGTGCGCATTTTATCTAGGATTACAATCATGCAAAAGGGTAAAAAAATAAAAAAAATGCTTTATAAAATTTAATACATGTATTGTAAAAATATAAATGCGAGGATCATAATTATTTGAATATACATCAATGAGATATGCATGCGAAAGCATGTATCAAATATTGACAAATCATGCATTAAGTTTTGTTGTTTCTTAATGGTTTATAGCCTATGTGGATATTTTTTCTATACATTACTGTGCAAAACACGCATTTACACTCGAAAAAAACAAATATCTTTTGACCGAGTCGACGTCAATGGCAATTTGTCGAGGAATCTAATTATGTGATTAATTTTAAATTTGAGAAAACCTTTCCTACACATTTGTCTCTAAATTCCAAAAAGCAAAAAAGTTCAAAATTTCATGAAGCAAAATTTTAGTTAGGCTTTCCAGAAATTCTTGGGCAAACAATACGGATGTTGGCATTTTTTGCCAAAATTGACATTTTTGGTCATCATGTTCAGGGTAAAAAATCGCTTCTAAAATGTATACTTTTACATAGTTTATGTAATAAGTTTGAAACTTAGAGTACAGAAACGGTTTATGCCATTTGAAGGTCTACCCCAGCCTTAATTTGATTTTTGACATGTGCGAACAAAACGCGTAAATTTTTGAAGCTTTTTTTATTACAATTACGAAAAAAATATAACTTGAGTACGAGCTGATGGCAATGGAGTGAAAAAAAAGACAATTTGGGGCATACTTTACTGAAAAGGAGTGTAAACTGTGTAATTTCAATCTGATCTGTACTTTTATTTGTTTTCATGGGGCAAGAAGGGGGCAATGTTTCTTTCGGGGAATCCCGTCTTTCTCCTTCTATAGCTTCACCACTGTGCAGGGGCGCGCTCTGACTTAAGATGGGGCCAAATGAGGACCAAACTTTCGATCTGGGTTCAAACTCCTCATGAATTTAATATAGCTGTCCCTCTTTCTTGGACTCTTCCTTTTTTCCATTCAAATTTGTGCTATTTTCGGTGGGTATATTACTTTTAACAACAAGAAAATAAATATATTTATTTTGCAAATGATTTTAAATTTAAAGTGCAGTACTGTACAAACACAGTTAACCCTCCACCTAAGCTATTTTCTACTACGTCGTCACCTTAGGGGGACCCCCCCTGTGAAAATGAAATTTACGTGCCAAAAGTGTGGTAGTTTTATAACATAGTATAAGGTAGTGTATCCTCTTTCCATTTATACCAAAATCATGAAAATCGGTCAAGGCATTACGTAATTATGACGTCATAAAGTACTTTATGTCGTCGAAATCTGATTTTCGGCGAAAATTGAAAAAAAAAGTCATCGATACGCTATAAAAGTTCTAAATATCTGATTTTCATCGGGTTGTTTGCTAATGAATTAAGGAATAGGTAGTTATAACATGTTCTGTAAGTTTAAGCTTGATAGCATGCCAATATTTTTCAAAATGTCGACTTTTATATAAGGGGGGTGGTTACCACCCCTACCCATGGACTTTGACGACTTACCGTTCCCCACCAGCTCCCACCTAAGGTAAAACTATCGACTTTTTTTCATCAAAATGACCACAAAGGATGTAAAAACAAG